>CM076584.1:1234389181-1234486552 GCA_034641835.2 Pinus albicaulis | reverse complement strand
ATCATGACTTATTGTAGGGAGTCATATCTTTGAGTGATAATTCTTTGTAGGATGATGTTTTCTTGTAGGAGAAACAAGCCACTCTCGTGTCAACAATTTTTTATGTACTCATTTGCTGTTGAAATCAATATAGCAAGCCTAGTCATTGGAGCAAGGCCCAAAGATGTATCCCAGGAGGGGTGAACTATGTTATCAAACTGCTGGTTTGTTCTCTTCATGTTTTTCATCTTGAGTTGCATATTAATGTATTTCATTTTAAAGTTCATGTGAAAACCTAACTCACCATCTTGAAGAGGTTGTGAAAATTATTTTATCTTTAAAGACCCATTCTGTTTAACTTGCAAAGTTTCAAATGACGACTTTTTGTTGTTGGAGGAGTTGCGTTTCCCTCCATTTTCAAATCATGTGGTATCAAATCTCCAATCAAGGTAATCCACCATGCCACTACATGAAGTCCTTATCTCCATGATAATAATTGTGGCATGCTACAATTCTTCTAAACATACAGGAACACAAATTCCCATGGATGGAATCTGAACATTCTCTCTAATACCATCTTTCTTTGGCTCCAACAAAATTCATCTTGAAGTCTCCCTTTTCTAGAGACAAATTTGATCGTATATCTTGAAATCAGAAGCAACTCAATTGTCGCCATGTATTGTTTTACACTTTGCTTTACTGTCCTCAAGCTGCACTTGTACTCTTTGATGTACTAGTTACATTTGTTCAATGACATGCTTGAATTTTTCTACATTATTATAGTCATCTTCTGCACAATCTTTATCAAATATCAAATTCACAAACAAGATTCACATCGAAACACTTGTGTAAGTGAGTGCTTGACACAACTGTATACATATTGGATGACATGCATATACTCATCCCAAAGCCCCTAAACAAATGGAATCATCATCAAACCAAAATATCATATCATGCTAAAGAAAACACAGTTATTGCAAATGAGTGATTGTACATAACTTCACTTTACAAAGTACCCAAACGGGAATATACAACAATTATTTATAGTTTTACAAAGCAAGAAAACTGTACAAAATAATCTACCCATTCTTTTCCTAACTCAGTCTTATGGGTTCTCTTTATGCACCCGCTCTGCTTCGAAGGCTGCTTCAGGAACTAGATCAGTTTATACTTTTCCACATGTCCCTTGCAAGGGATCCGATGACCTCTTCTTCCTTCTTTGGAGGAAGTTACAAATGGATTTTCCAACACTTTTCAATTTGGTGCCCATTCATGCTACAATGGGTACAAAAATTCTTACGCTTTCCCATCGACAAGGAAGTGTTCATAACTAAGAGAGGTTCCTAATACCTTTTCATAAGGATTTGATCCATTCTTTTTACCATTGCCTTACATTTCTCATAATCAGCCACACAATGGTCAGCCGCATAACAAAATGTGCAACGCAACATTTCCCATAAATAATCAAAATCACCAACATTTTCGAAATTCCCATGACACACATACCTATCCTTTGGGTTGTGACTTTGATGAAAAGAATTGGACTTTGCATTTCCACCCCCTTTGAATCACTCTAATCAACCAATTTGGTCTCCAAACACCACTGCAGGATATGCCTAAAAAATTAGCTATGCCAATCTTTTTTACGAAAACTAACTTAACCTAGCCCCTTGGTGGTGAAATAACCTTTGGAAGTTCAAATGCCTTGTAAAGTCCAAATTATTTATGTGGCTCTTAATTTACAACAAAGCTCTCACATGGGACAATATATAGAAGATATATTTCAATGGATCAGGTAGGTGTTGTCTATGTTATTTGGAAGCTAAAACTAACTCACTGTAACATACTACCATACTCATAAAAAAAAAAAAATTAACTTTACACTTTTACATTCAACCACATTTAGTTTAATCACCTACCTATAACCAAACCTGCTTATTACCTATGCAATAGACATACCATTTCATATATTAGAAATACTGTACTTTGGATAATGCAAATTACTGCCTCATAAAGGATTAGGTACTCTTTGCATGTTTCGAGGTGTGCACCTGTCATTGTATCTAGCATTGGCTTACTTGTGATTGACTGTCCTATTTATTTATTACGAAAGCATCTGAATTTAATTAGCAATCACTTTACATTCATAGCACACATTATGATTTTTGATTATGAATGTCGTGTTGTTGGTTTACTGGTTATTATGAAAACCTTTGCAATGATCGGATTGTTTTAATTTAACCTGCACAGCCTGGTAAGCACTCCATAGGCAGACAACTGTGAGCCCCTTCCGCCATTTATTTGTGTAGGACGAGATCCACGGTCATAATTTGTTTTAGGGTTTGTTTCGTTAGGGTAATGACTACCCTAACCCTAACCATTTCCCATTCATTTGTGAGACTCCATCGTAGAGCTCTGCAAGTCTGTCTCGTTGCCGCAGCGATATGCCTCTCACAAGGTTCACTCAGCTTCGTTCCGAGTTTCTTCGCCAATGGTGGGTAACTCATTCTAGTTTGTCCCATTTCCATGAATCTTTGGTGTATTTGCTGTTGGATGGTTTTTATCTCGAGAACTCAAGTAGGGTACTTTGTAATATTCCAAAATGGAAATAGCAACAATATAAGACATAATAATGTAAAACACAACAACTATGAACATGTCATAAGAGGGATCAATATGCAACCATCATTTTATTCATATATCAGCAACAATATACAAAAATATCTTGAGGGTCAAGCCACTCAAATAATAAGAACAAGCCTCCAATGATCAAAACAATAAGCACTTGAGTTACTGCTACTATATAGAATGCCAGAAAGCAGTGACAACGGTGTCTATATCAGTGTAGCTGCTGCTGTAAACATACATTAATGGAATATCGCTGATAGATACATAATAAATGCCCAAAAAAGAAGATAAGGGCTCTAATACATGATTTCTAGCCAACCCAGAAAAGATTGCTAAAAAATACCAAGAAATATACAATGTGACAAATAACCCTGGGGTTAATATATCATTGCAAACTGGAACTGAATAGAATGAGGCTATGACAGATCTGAAATGATAATGTCCTCCTCCAATGGTATTTCTCAATAGAAGGTCAATCCCTCTATTCAGAAATAGAGCCTCCTGATGAGCTCAATGAACCCTCCCAGCAACTGCCTCTAAAAATAACGTAGATCTGGTTTGTAACTGCAATGTGAGGGATGGTAGATGGTTGGCCTGATGCCAAAAATACATAAATATGCCCAGGAGCGCTCCTTGCTGATCCTCCAATGGATTGGCTACCTCTCCACTAAAAAACAAGCCCAGAATTGGCTCTATGTGATCTTCCTTTGTTGCACCCTGTAACACAACCCAGTTCTAAACAGAAACTGCGTTGTAGCTGAAGGAGGTAGCTTGGCCAGAATGCCGGAATGAGGAAATGCAACCCAATGAACCTCTCCTTCCTTGAAGATGAGGTAGACATTCCTGATCAGGAACACCCTTGTGCTAAACAACACAACAAACCCTGTGAAACAGCTAAAGGATGAAAAGTCTAAATAGAACAATATCAAATAATAATCTCAAACATGAATAACAATGGTTTCCATCCCCTCCATATATAGTGTGTGAGCCTTCTCACATTGGGTCCCATCCACAAATGCCACCAAGCTCATGCAAGTTGTCATCCACTAAAACTGCGATGTCTTATCATAAATGCCACTCCTCCATGACAACGCTTTTGATTTGGTCAAGGTTGACCTATTCAACATGTATCCCCTCCAATTCACACCAATCCAACTGCTTATTCTTCCTCCTTTCACATTAGGAGTGTTATTATTCCTTCTAAGGAAATTTATGGGTCTCCCCACCCACTTATTCACCTACCTAGTGATAAAACAAACTATAATATTCCATTTAGCTGAAGGTGGAACATTTCCATCACCCCAAATTTAAGAAGGCTATTGAAATTGAAGAAAAGTTAGTACTCTCAATAGGGATGACAGAGTTGTTGGGTTCTTAGTATTGACCCTTTTCCTTGTTCTGATGTTGGTTTCTCTTTTTTTTTTTCTCCCGTTTTTTTGGGTGTAGTTACTCCCCATTTTTATTTTATTTATTATTATTATTATTATTATTATATATATAGTTGTTTTGGTTCATATTATAATTTATTATTATTATTATTTTTAATTAATTAATTATTTTTCTTTTTAATTTTATTATTATTATTATTATTATTATTTACTATAGTTATATTTTTTAGTTAGTTTATTGATTTTTACTATGTAAAAAATTAATTAATTTATTATTTTGTAACGTTATTCATTAATTTTATTTTTATCCTTATTTTTTTTATTTTTTATTTTTTTTTTTAATTTGATTTCTTGTTATATATATATATATATATATATATATATATATTACAAAGTTGGGTGCTATATTATATTCTAAAAATGGAAAGAGAGATTTCCTTATTACAATTAGATGTAATTATGGACAAATAAGAAGGATAGCAAACACAAAATGCCAAGCCTCAAGTATGTGGACTATTCATATTATACTGCATTACACATTCAGATATATTCTAACAAACTGAGAAAGTAGAAAAGCAAATTTAAAAGACATATGCAGAAAAGAGAGACATGTTGATTGGCCGTCTCATTGTTATTTTCAGGATCGGCATTTCTCACGTTGTTTGAGCTAGAGCTAGGATCTGTCCCATTTTATATGTTTGCAAGTCAACCCAATGAAAGCAGTCTGGGAGCCATGAAGAAAGAGGACGAGGTAGGGCAATTAGAGATGCTTCTTGTTTTATATTTATACTAGTATTGTTTATTAATATTTTATTTTGTTCTAGACTATGCTATAGCCCTTCAAATAATAATGAGATTTTTCTAAAAAAAAATTCAAACAATTATGAATCACATAAATTTATACTCTCAAATAAAATAAAATAAACCAACTCCATCTAAATTAACTATAACTAATAACATTTCAAATCTAATAAATTTTAATTATCGCAAGAAAAATACCATGAAGTGAGATCAATTATATAAATCTCCTTTTCAAAAAGGAAAATGATTTCAGTGTAAACGGAATAAATCTTTATTACGGGAGACGCCATGCCATACGTCCATAATATGCATAATTCCCAGGGTTGAAAGCTCATCTAAACAGAGGCGGCCAATTTAAATTTTTATAAAATCTTTTTGAACGGTGTTCATCGAGTTAATTGTTTAGCCCATCCACGTGTTTCCCGTTTATTACCTTTCACTTTACTGTGACAAGATGCTCTAAGAATCTGCCAGTCGACATATTCCTTTAAAAATTATTTCTTTTAATTCTTCTAAAATCCCAGGAACTAATTCTCGAGTCGCTAACATCGTTGTATTTCATTTTCAATGTACTGTAATAATCGTTATTGTTCTAAGTAACACTTTTGCTGAAACCCCAAAAAAACAACTAATTACTAAGTTATTAAATCGTGATTAGTAATAATAATCACTAAGTTATTAATCATGATTATTTCTTAAATTTAAAGTCTTTGAATAGGTGATTAATTCTTATTTTTATTTGTAAAATTTTTAATTACTCACTTTATCAGTAAGTATCCATGAAACATTCTTTTATGTTTATCTCATCATCTCAAGTTAGTCATAGTTATGAGGGATACTATCCATTATCATCTTTTAAAAATTTTGAGGTTCTCTATCAAATATATGCAGTTAATATTGGACTACTTAAAAACTTTCTTTACCATAGTGAAATCATTCTCTTTATACTTATTTTCACATCATCTTATTATTGTGCCGCCAGACAGTATAACGCATTCAGTATTGCCGCTAATTAAAGTGGTTAAATATATTTAATTTAAAAGTTTAACTATATATTTTAACTTTTTTTTTTTTATAATATTTATCTTTAGTGTTATTAAATGAAAATTTGAATATCTTATTTCACAAAATTGTAATTTTGCAATCATTACATTTTATTAATGCAATTTACTCATTTTTTTCATATCAATATTTTTTATAAGCTAATAATTATATTAAAAAATTAATTAATTAAATCTTTCATATCAATACATTTTATAAACTAATAATTATATTAAAAAAATAATTAATTAAATATTTTAAATCAAATTTTAATAAAATAAAACAGATGTATTTTTATAAACAAATAATAAATCAATATATTATTATTTTTTTCAAATATAAATTCAGATTTTAAAAATAAAATTTATGTAATTTTTTTTATTAAATATTTTAGATCAAATTTTTAAAAAATAAAATATATAATTTTTGAGTTGGACAAAAAAACAATATAGTTCAAATATAAATGTAAATATAACATATTATAGTTTTTTAAAATTATATTTGCGTAGGCATTGGAATCGGGGTCTTGCTCTTTATTTACACACATCAAGACTTTACCAACCAATCAAGACTTTACCAATAAAACTCAAATTGATAAAATTCTAAACCTAACACTAATTTAAATTTAGTATTTTTACTTTAATTAACTATATTTAAACTAATTGCAGAGCTAACTACGATATAGCACTTGTTAAATCTTTAAAAAGTTAATTGCAAATGCCAATATGCTCAAATTCCATGAAAAAAATGAAACTATATTAATTCTCGCACCTTCTTTAGAGAGTCAATATGGTGACAATTTGAGTATCAATTTTTAATGACCTTGGTTATTAGGGAAATAAGATTTACATGGTAGTTTAATTTTTTTGAGAAATTAAAAAACACATCGTGAATATTTTAATCTAATATGAGTAAATATTTTTGATTAAAAGATAATTATTTACTTGACATTATTGTAAAGGAAAATTCAACTGTTTATCTTAATAGTAAAAAAACTTTAAATTATTATAGTTTACTTATTTTTATTTTTATTCTTTATATTTTGATTTTTTTCAAGGATATATTTTGGTTAATATTGCTTGAAAATTCGATATTTTAAGTTTAAGTTATTAAATTTGCATAATTTTAGTGATATAGGGATTTTTTTTAAGGTATTGAATCTTTTTAAGCATTTAAACACACATTTTAATTCCTTAATTTTGACCCAAAAAAACCTATCTAAAACATTGAAAAGTTGAACAACACCATTTAAATATTCTAAAAAGCGAATTCATATGAATAATTATCAATTGTAAATTAAGTATTAATATCATCTTAATAACTAGATCTATTCATATCAATCCATATATATATTAGCTATTAATATTGCACAAATAATAAGAGAGAAAACACACACATATATTGTTGTCAAAAAAATTCTTAACTTTTTAGTTTTTTCCATCCATTTTAATTTTTCCCCTGCTTTTCCTGTTTCTATTATATTGCTTTTTAATTTTGACTTTTCTAACTTTTTAACATTTTTCTTTGTTTTTTCCACCAATAAAATTATAAAAAATAAAATTTGACTAACAAAAATAAAAAATTATTTCTCTAATATTATAGATTAACAAATAAATAAATATTATAATAAAAATATAATCATAACCTTAAAAAGACTAATAAAATTCATGATTTTTTTAATCTTTTTCCTCCATTAATGTTTTATTGAAACTGTTTTATCTTGTTCTCTTTATAAGTCCTTGCTCACGAGTTTGATGACTTATTAATCAATTTTACTCATGACCACTTATTATTCACTTTAAACTTGGAATGATATTCAATGTTGGTTAGAAATATCATGTTTGTTTTTTAGTTACTGTTTTTTTCAAATTAATTCTTTAGGTGATTCACCAAAAGAATAGATGAGATTTTGTCTCGGGTTAGATTTAATAGTTATTAAGTAGAGATCTTTGATTATAAGGATATTTTTCTCTTTTTTGGGATGCTTACATCAAAAAACTTCAAAAATCATTTCCACCCCCTTTGAATCACACTAATCAACCAATTTGGTCTCCAAACACCACTGCAGGATATGCTTAAAAAATTAGCTATGCCACTCTTTCTTACGAAAACTAGCTTAACCTCGCCACTTAGTGGTGCAATAACCTTTAGAAGCTCAAATGCCTTGTAAAGTCCAAATTATTTATGTGGCTCTTAATTTACAACAAAGCTCTCACATGGGACGTAATATAGAAGATATATTTCAATGGACCAGGTAGGTGTTGTCTATGTAATTTGGAGGCTAAAACTAACTCACTGTAACATACTACCATACTCATAAAAATAATAATTTAACTTTACACTTTTACATTCAACCACATTTAATTTAATCACCTACCTATAACCAAACCTGCTTATTACCTATGCAATAGACATACCATTTCATATATTAGCAGTACTGTACTTCGGATAAAGCAAATTACTGCCACATAAAGGGTTAGGTACTCTTCGCATGTTTCGAGGTGTGCACCTGTCATTGTATCTGGCATTGGCTTACTTGTGATTGACTGTCCTATTTCTTTATTACGAAAGGATCTGAATTTAATTAACAATCACTTTACATTCATAGCACACATTATGATTTTCGATTATGAATGTCGTGTTGTTGGTTTACTGGTTACTATGAAAACCTTTGCAACAATCAGATTTTTTTAATTTAACCTGCACAGCCTGGTAAGCACTCCACAGGTAGACAACTGTGAGCCCCTTCTGCCGTTTATTTGCGTAGGCCGAGATCCACGGTCATAATTTTTTTAAGGGTTTGTTTCGTTAGGGTAATGACTACCCTAACCCTAACCATATCCCATTCATTCGCGAGACTCCGTCGCAGAGCTCTGCAAGTCTGTCTAATTGCCGCAACAATATGCCTCTCACAAGGTTCCCTCAGCTTCGTTCCGGGTTTCTTCGCCGACGGTGGGTAACTCATTCCGGTTTGTCCCATTTCCATGAATCTTTGGTGTATTTGTTGTTGGATGGTTTTTATCTCTGAGAAATCAACTGGGGTACTTTGTAATATTAAAAAATGGAAATAATAGCAATATAAGACATAATAATGTAAAACACGACAACTATGAACATGTCATAAGAGGGATCAATATGCAGCCATCATTTTATTCATATATTAGCAAAAATATACAAAAATATCTTGAGGGTAAAGCCACTCAAGCAATAAGAACAAGCCTCCAACAATCAGAACAATAAGCACATGAGTTGTTGCTACTGTATAGAGTGCCGGAAAGTAGTGACAACGCTGTCTATATCAGTGTAGCTGCTGCTGTAAACATACATTAATGGATTATGGCTAATAGATACAAAATAAATGCCCAGAAAAGAAGATAAGGGCTCTAATACATGATTTCTAGCCAACCTGGAAAAGATTGCTAGAAATACTAAGAAATATACAATGTGACAAATAACCCTGGGGTTAATATATCACTGTAAACTGGAACTGAATAGAATGAGGCTCTGATAGATCTGAAATGATAATGTCCTCCTCCAATGGTATTTCTCAATAGAAGGTTGATCCCTCTATTCGGAAATAGACCCTCCTAATGAGTTCAATGAACCCTCCCAGCAACTGCCTCTAAAAATAACGCAGATCTGGTTTGTAACTATGCTGTGAGGGATGGTAGATGGTTGGCCTGATGCCAAAAATACATAAATATGCCCAAGATCCCTCCTTGCTGATCCTCCAATGGATTGGCTACCTCTCCACTGAAAAAGAAGCCCATAATTGGCTCTATGTGATTCTCCTTTGCTGCATCCTGCAACACAACCCAGTTCTAAACAGAGACTGCGCTGTAGCTGAAGGAGGTAGCTTGGCCAGAATGCCGGAATGAGGAAATTCAACCCAATGAGCCTCTTCTTCCTTGAGGATGAGGTAGGCATTCCCGATCAGGAACACCCTTGTGCTAAACAACACAGCAAACCCCGCTAAACATCTAAAAGATGCAAATTCTAAACATACCAATATCAAATAATAATATCAAACATGAATAACAATGGCTGCCATCCCCTCCATATATAGTGTGTGAGCCTTCTCACATTGGGTCCCATCCAAAAATGCCACCAAGCTCATTCAAGTTTTCCTCCACTAAAACTGCGCTGTCTTATCATAAATGCCACTCCTCCATGACAATGCTGTTGATTTGGTCAAAGTTGAACTATTCAACATGTATCCCCTCCAATTCACACCTAAAGGTGCTTAATCCAACTACTTATTCTTCCTCCTTTCACATTAGGGGTGTTATTATTCCTTCTAAGGAAATTTATGGGCCTCCCCACCCACTTATTCACCTGCCTAGTGATAAAACAAATTATAATATTCCATTTAGTTGAAGGCTAAATTTTTGGAATATTACATACTTCCTTTGCTCCGTTTATCGTTTTCTTGTTAACATCGATCTCCAGTTTTCTCCACTTCTTATTTCCCTGTTCTTCTCTAAGTTTGTATTTTTGTTTGCTTTGTCCGTAGAGGACGTTTAAGCTCATACCTCTGGGTGAAGCACCACGTTGTCTCTATTACACCCTTGGTGAAACTCACAGGTAGGTTGGGGTTAGTTTGTTATGTGTGCGGAAATATTTTCTAGCTTGCGTTTCTCTATTCCCATCCGAATGCAACCTAATGACCCATCTTCTTGGTTTATTTACAGGTTAGTTTTGCGAACCTCCGCGGAGAAGTTTCCACAGGTAAGGCTACACAACTTCTAGTATTTCCTGTACCCTACATAAATATTGGTTAAAAAAGTCTCATACTTAGCTTTCTGACGGTTTTCTCATTTTGTTTTTATGTGCAGGTAATCTTGTTAGCTTGGCACTGTAGTTGAATTCCTTTGATATGCTTGATACCGGTCCTCATCTAACTCGGCTTACCTGCCTCACCAGGTATCTTCCTCCATAGTAGGTTTTGTTACGGGTGTCCGGTTGCAATGAGCCCTGCTTCAAACTTGAAGCCCAGGTTTTTCTATGAGGCTTCACACCACCATTCTATTTTTATTTTACTCTTGTTTGAGTTTTCACGGGCTTTGCCCAGTTTGGGGATACAGTTGACAAGTATAACAATTATGAATTTTTGTACAGTTCATTATTAAGTAATTGGGATTTGGTCACCAGGGCACTTAATTCTAATTTACAGTGTTTGATCTATCACTTGTTTAATTAACCTTCGGCGCTATCACTCTCTTAGTGAGGCGAACCTTTCGTGTATAATTTGTCTCTAGTAATCTTTTGTATTTGTATGCATAGGTATATGTATTCCTGCATACCTGGGTGAATCTCTTTTCTTTTCCGAATTATGAAAATTGGAAATAGGAATACAGTCTTTTCGGTATTCGGTTTACAATTACATTTATGCTAATACTAGAATAAAGTCACAATTTTCATTTCCAATGTTCTATTACTCATTCAATTTCGTTGTTTCAAGAATAGAGATAAAGATGTAGTATTAAGTTGTTTTCAAGATTAGTACAACTGTCTCTTTTCCATATTCTGTTTACTCTCTTCTGTTCCAATAAATCTGTTTACACACACACACACATATATAAAACTATTCAAGAATGGTTTTAACAATAGTTTAGTTCTTGTGTTTGCATGTGTCTTTCGCATATCTCTATTTCTGTGGTAAAAATCTCTATACGATTCCCTCTCTCTCAGGCATTCTATTTGTCTAGAATTCGTTATGCATGTTTTAGCTTGTTCAACCGTTGTCTACAGATTCTTCTTTACTGTGATTTAAGGTTCTGAATTTACTTTTATTTTAGTTTTAGATGAATGTTTGGATCATCATGTACGTGTTTATCATAGTTGCAAAGAACAACCAACTCGGAGCCTTCGTCTCGAATGCTCTACGTTAATAGTTCCCTATTTATAGTTGCTAAAAGAGTTAGTTTATAAGTTCATTCGATCTGGGTTTGCTTAATTCTAGTCATGCCTTTGTTTACCACATGCTATGAATACTTTAAGAAAAATTGTCTGGAATTCCTATTCATTTTAAGAGAATACTCAGAGGTTTCCTCATTTCATAAATAAAATACAGTAACATCTATAGACCATTAAAATATAACTAATTACTCATTCACAATCCAAAACTAAGTTTCCCAATGACTGGTATACTTATCTGTCTTCTAGATATTGCTGATGCTATCCTCCCTACCTTGAGAGAGGCAATTACGTCCTCATCTCTCCCCCGTGCTCCACACCTGAGTTAAGTGAGTTGACAGAGGTTCTGGAAGAGACCTCGGGACTCCTAGTCCAGTCTTCTATTCCAGGAATTTCAGGAATCTGTGTAATTCCACTGGTCACCACTAGCTCAGGAATTCTTCACTCCATTTCCTCTCCTCAGCTACCGAACAGAACCCCTCTTCCTCACTGGGATGTACCTTTATCCTCAGAGGGTAGGGTTACTATCTGAACTGTTTTTTTGTTCAACTACTTCTCAGTTCTTGGAATACTTTTACCATCAATATTTTACTTTTTATGGAACCACTTTCAAATACTAAATTTTATTTAATCAAACAAAATTAATTTATGTTTATCCAGTAATATTTCTCAAGAAAGAATAAATGTCTTAGTTTCTTAACATAAAATAATATAACCATTAGTTGGCACTTAAGCTAGTTGTCACACTCACCTCTAATCATTAAATGACACAATTGAAGATGCATTAAAATGTTGGATGAACATTTAGCGTAAAAAAAAAACACAAATTTCTAGCATTTGTAGTTGCTTGGGACATATGAATTGCTAGAAACCATGTTATTTTGAGAGCTTGTCACCTTCTCCTCAACATACTTCTATTGAAATTTTATCCATGATAGAAGCTTATCCACATTCATCAAACACATATCCTCAAAGAGTCTTTTTTGATACTCAGATCCAAAAAGACCACCCATGGGATTTCTTCAGCGGAGTAGCTCAAGATGACCCATCTATGGATGGGGTGTTGAAATTGTAGAAGTTTGATAGAAATTGCAACCGCTCAATATTTCAAACTGAAAAACAAGAGACACTCTTCTACTCTATGATCTGCGAAATGAAATTCAAAATTTAGAACAAAATGCATAGACATTTAATAAGAAAAACCACAAATACATAGTGATTTTTAGGGGAACCCAACTGGGAAACACCCCTCAAGCCTCTTTGCATTAATAAGTTTAATTGAGAAACTATTACAATTATTAGCTGCAGATCTTAAAGCAACTTGGAAAAGAAAATTTTTTCTCCCGCTCAATGAGAAAATATGGAAAAACACTTAGCCCAAGTATTTTCTCACCAAGCCTCCTGTTCCCTTATGTAATTCATGAGAAAATTAGCCCCTTTAATTTAGGAATTTCCTCCAAATTGATTTTGCAATTCCTAAGGATTGATCTTGTGGCTCATGCAACACCTGTACACTCAAAACTAGTCTACACTGATGTTACACTTCCTTCTCATCTCCACTTCAGTTGAGGAACTTGACTTCTCTGCATGCACTAGCTATTTTGGGTTGATTGATCAGTTAATTGAAAAATCTCTAAGTTAGACTATTGTCCCACTGCAAAACTAACCTTCAATTGATTCTAACGATAGTTAGAGGTCAGTTAACTAAACACAACTAAAAATAATTGAATTAAATTACTAAAATTTAGCAGTCACACATGCCGAATTGAGCTCCAATCCCTCTAACTCAAATTTACTGAGCTAAGCGAGTGACAAGAGCCATGTCACACTAGTTATTTGCCTCCAAGTTATCCTTTTAATGTGGAAATTCGATTTACTCAATTTGACTAAGGCTAAAGTCAAATTGAGCCTTTCTTGCTTTATTCTTTTAGAAATCCTTCTTAGCAAGAAAGGGATTTTTCACCACCCCTATCCTGCACCTGTGGATTTCAAATTTACCTCTTGACAATGCCTTTATCAAGATGTAAACATCTTTCTCCTCAGTTGGAATGTACTATAGTATAATAATTCTCCTCTTCACACAGTCCCACAAATGATGATACCGATATCAACATGCTTATACCTATCTGAAATACCATATTTGCAGAGAGCTTAATTCAACTCTGATTATCACAATATATCATTGTCAAATCCATCTCCTAACTAAAAATACCCACAAATATTTTCCTCATACACATGGCCTCACATGTTGCTTTACTTGCAACCGTGTATTTAGTCTTGGCTAAGTTGAGCACCACAAGCCTTTGCTTCTTACTATACTAGGAAATAGTTGTGGACCCAACACTATAGATAGCACCTGAAGTAATTTTCCTGTTTGATGGACTCCCTGCCTAATCTACATCGGTGAAGCCTTTGAGCTTCACTTCCTCTGTCCTCCTGTACCATAATCCATAATCGGTAGTACCTCTAAGGTACCGTAACACATGATTTGATGCTTTCCAATATAATTTCTAGGCCTCACCATAGCTTGACTAAGCTAGTTTATTGGATAGCACATGTTGAGTCTTGTGTTCACCAGATACATCAAAGACCCCAAAACCATCCTGTAAATGGTAGCATCAACCTCTTCACCTGAAGTGGCGTTCTCCTTCCTCGAGTTTGTAGCTAGAGGAGTGTCCACGGGATGACAATTCTCCATGTGAAATCTATGAGGTATTTTAGAGGCATACTTCCCTGAGGCACAAAAATTTCACCATCACATTGCCATACTTCCAACCCTAGGAAGTAATGCATTAGGCTTCCCTGGCAAGATCCTATTTGCAAGAGCGGATCATATACTCATCACCTATCAATATTAAATCATCAATATACAAAACAAGAATAAGAAACTTACCATCTACCACAAAGTGATAGAGGTTCGCATCTGCTTTACTTTTGGTGAATCACAATCCACTAAGATAACTGTCGATCCGAGTGTACCATGCTCGAGGTGCCTATTTGACACCATACAATGCTCTCTTGAGTCTGCACACATGCAACTTTCAATTATATGTCTCAAATCCTTCTAGATGCTCTATGTAAATTTCCTCCTCAACAACACTGTTGAGAAAGGCGGTCTTCATATCCATATGGTGGATTTTCCACCCCATTTGCACAACCTATGATAGAATGGATCTGATTAAGGAATATATTGCAACTAGTGCACAATTTTCCTCATAGTCCACTCTCTCTATCTAAGAAAATCCATTGGCCACAAATATGGGTTTGTACTCCTCGATGCTCTCGTCAGCTGCATCCTTCACTTTGTAGATCCATCTAGAACCAACCATTGATTTCCCTTATGGTCTCAACACCCTATCCCCTATATTTTTGTTCATGATGAATTTGTATTCTTCCACCATGGCATCAACCCAAACAGGTTGAGAAATTGGTTCCTTAAATGAAGAAGTTTATGTCTCAATGAGCTCTGTCATAGGAACCATGTAACCAATGTACTTGTCAGGTGACCTCCTTTTCTTGCGCTGTGATGTGGGGGCTCCCATATTCTCCCTTGCATCCTGCAATAATATATTAACTTATCTAGTTCCCTTTCTCCCCTCTCTTGAAGTTTCTGTTTGAGTGGGTGATATGAAATTGGAGGGAAACAACTCCTCCAATAAAATCCGACCATCCTCTAACACTTTGCAAGTTAACAAAATGGGTATTTAAAGGTAAAATAAGTTTCACAACCTCTTCAAGATGGTATGTTAGGTTTTCACATGAACTTAAAAGAGGAACACATTCACATGCAACTCAAGATGATAAACATGAAGAGAAGAAACCAACAATTTGATAATGGAGTTCACCTTCTTGGGCTACGTCTTCGAACCTGCTCCAATAGTAAGATTTCTCTATTGATTTCTACAGAAAACGAGTACATACAAATTTTTAACACAAGAGTGGCTTGTTTATCCTACAAAGAAACATTCTCCCACAAATAATTCTCACAAAAAAATATGACTCCCTACAACAAGTCATGATGGGAAACATAAAAAGGACACTCACACAACAGGCCTTTGTACTCCACCTGAAATCCAAGTACAAAAAAATAGAGCAAGTCTACAATGAATTGTTGAAAAGAGCTTCTCTCATGAGAACATATTGAAAAAATACTGAAAAGAGCTGCTCTACTAAAGTAACAACTGCTGCAAATAAAACTATAAGGTTTGAAAACCCCTGAATAGACTCTCTCCATTCTTAGAAATTCCTTATTCCTGCTACAAAAATCTAATTGTCTTTGGCACTAAAAAACTTGATTATGCAAAAAATTCCATCATAAAGTGCTCAAACCATAAAAATAAGGTTGTCATCATAATTCAGGACACTAAAAAACCACCATCTAGGCTCCTATTGAGCTCAAAAATGTTAAAAATTAAGCAAGATATACTTCTCCAAGCCAAGCTCTCCTATCTGTCCTGTAAATTGGAAAAAACTACTAACTGCATGACAATTTCTCCCTTTACATAGTCCGCCGAGCAACAATTTCGCCCGAGACAAATGAGATTCCCATCACACAAAGTGAAATTTGTTGCCTCGATAAATTTTCCAATAACTTATGCATTAGATTAGGGTCACGTGGTGCTAATAGGGTTGTGGGCCAGAGCCAACTAGCCGTCCCCACCGGTTTTGGCTCCCCGTTGTTGTCGACATGGTCGCATGCATTGATGTAGTTGTGGGCCGGGTCCAACTGCCTGCCCCTGCCGGCTTCACACCACCCGTGGTCACGTAGAAATTAATGATACTAGTGGTCGAGGCTTATCCTCCTGCACCACATTCTTGTGGTTGCGTGGGTAGCAACGTGGCTGAGGGTTAGGGCGTAACCACCCCGCCCATTCTGCTAATTCTCGTCTTCAGTTGTATGATAAAAACTGAGACCAGGGGATAGAGATCCCACTATTATCACTCCGCCAGATTTCTAAGGCTGAAGAAGAAATCCCAACAGAGGTAACCACAGACCAATCTTTTGGCTTGGTATCTAGCCCTACCAATTCGGAGAGGGATCTCTCCACAAAAATCACATCCAAGAGGGCTGGATGAAAAGTTTTTAGGCTAGCTAAGAAGTGCATAAGGGTTTTGATTTTGTTTTGATTGGGTTGGGTTTGCTGGATGAGGATTAGGTCAAGGGAACTAGGTCAGGGAAAATGAGATGGAATTGCAGTCCATTCGATGGGGCAAGGTAGGTATAAGGCTTAGCACTTAAAGGTGATTTAGTGAGATGGTTTAAGACTGATGAGGAGCTAGGAAGATCACAGGAGATGTATTATTCCTAAATTGAAGAAAATGGACAAATTATGACAAATTTCCCAAAAGAAAGCATGAAAAACATGTATTCTGCCTATTAACTTGAAATTTATCATATAATAGACATGAAATGTTTATGAGATTACAAAACATTCACACAAATTATCACAGAGAAAAAATAATGCCAAACATTCATACCACCTGAATCCCAAGGAAATAGCTGCAATTCTTCATTAGTTTCAGGTCAAAATGATTACACTTGATCAATACAATAACATCCAACTGATTCCAATCCTTGCTAAGAGTGAAGAAAGGGAAGATATAGACATACAAGCTACATTCTCTCATCCTCAGGGGTCGAATTCCTGAGGTCGAGATAAGATCCAAAAAATTCTGAACTGAAAGCTGGAGTGTAGGGAGCTCTAAGTGACTCCTCCCTAATTACATTGAAATTTGTTCATTTGACTATGATGATTACATTTAAATCATGAATTTACCCCTAGGTAACTTATCCAAATCATATTTACATTTACCATGCTCAATTACATAAGTGAAATCATTATTTTCAAAACAAAAGTCAAGTTTGCAGTGAAATTCCAAAAATATCAACAAACTGTCAAACACACCCACTCTTTGGTAAACACAGCCTCCCTTTGGTAAACACACCCTCCATCTTGCAGGCTGTTTTTGACTGGGTTGTAGGTGTCTAAATTGGCTCCAAGATGGCTTGTTGGAAAGCCCTTCAAGTCTAGTTTCTGGATATGTCTCTAGTTTTCCAAATGAAGCTCATTTTCCCTGTCAAAACCCAATCCTCCCAAGAATTCTCTGCGCACAGCGCCAGGGCCAAAAATGAGGCAGGAACATGATTTTTTAGTGGTTTTTTTGCCTTTTTCACCTGCTACTTTTGCAAACGAAGGCTTCTGAAGTGGGTTTATGAGATGTATTGAACATTTTTCATCCAATGGTGGGGACCTTTTGCTCAAAATCGCTAAAAAACACTGCGTGTTTGACACTTGTCTCTGTGACTTGACTGTCCAAAAACTCAATAAAAACACATAATTTGAAAAAATGATCCAAAACTCTTCCAACTTGTTGAAATGATTGCTGATGATGTGGCTAGGCTTGGAGTGAAGCCTCTGCAAGTATATCCAATTTTCTTTTCTCCTCTAGCATGGTCAAAGCCTCAATTTTTGCATTGGCTCTTTTGAGCTTGGCCATTGTAATTTTCTCCTTTTTGGATAATGTTTGACCTGCCTCCTAAGTATGTCATTGTTGCTATTTGATTTCTCCAAAAGTTTCTCCAAGTGCTAGTTTTCTCTATCAAGCCAAGGCTCCAAGTTTTCATTGATTACTATTGCAAGTTGTTTATTCAAGGTTAGTTGATCAACAAGCTCAGCTTCTTTTTGCCTTTCTAGAGCTAGAGCTCTTTTCAGCCCTCTAGTTCTAGGTCTTCCTCTTGGTGCTTGTTCTTCTTGTTATTCAAGAAAACCATACTTTTCAAGTGTATCATCTAGCAAAAATTTGGCCTTTTCTGCCTTTCTTTGAGTTGTAATGTATTTCACCTCATTAATGACATACTTTGTCTTCAATTGCTGGTTCTCTTGCTCAAGGAATTTTATGAAAAATTTGGACTTGTCAATATTAGTTTGGAGCTCTCTAATCTTGGCATCCTTCCCCTTGATGACTACACTAGTGATCTCATCATCATCATGCTCATCTAGGTGAACAAGGTCAAAATATTGTTCTGTCTCATGGAGGTCATCCTCATCATGAATGATTGCCTCATGTTCACCCTCCTCTACCATCTTTTCTTTCCCCTTATGTACTTGATTTGTTGGTGAAGATTGCAGGGCCTCTTCCAAAATCTGTGGAGAAAACACTTGCATATGGCCCCTCTTGTATGTTTTTTCTGATGGCTCTATCTCAACCATGTTAGCCTACTTAGGCTCATTGATCTCAACTCTACTAGGTGATCCAGCCTCAATGTGGGATGGAGATGATGGCGGTGAAGTAGATGAAGGAGAATGATCCGATGATGATGAATGTACTGTGGGCTGAGATGAAGGAATGTAAGTGGAAGGATGAGATGATGAAGGTACATTTTGGGCATGCTGAATAGGTGGAGCAATGAATATCTCATCAACTATGAATGAATTCCATGAAATGTTCAATTTCTTGAGGTGATGGAGGAATATGGTTTTGATGAGGGAGTGGTGAAAGAGACTTTTCATTTGGTGTTCATACTCTCTCTTATGGACAATAAATTCCATCTTATCAATGCTCTAGAAGAGGTAGTTGGGTATGTTGAGCATATTTACCCTAGTGAAGTGCATAAGTAGCCGAATGTGATAAGCATACAATCTAGAAAATATACCTTCACATGAAAAGTATTTGGAGCATATCTCTCCAGTAGGTAAGAGAAAGGAAAAATCCTCTTTCTCCCATTCTTGTACATAGGTTTGATGAAAGGCTCATAGTTATGCTCCTCCAAGTCTTTCTGTTTAAACCATTTCTCCCCAACGTTAGGGATCCCAGTGGCATCTGAGATGATGGCAATTGACACATTAAAAGTGACACCATATAGAGTAACCTGGTTGTCATGGAGGTTAGAGATCAAAAGTTTGGTCAACATGGCATGGCGTTGGACCTTCTGAATTTTCTCACAGAACTCAAAACATCCAACATGTTTGAAACATGTCACAACCATAGGAGATGCCAATAGTTCCCTGGTATTTGTTGGCTCTAATATGAGTATTCTTCCCCCTTTATGTGGCCTCCTCCCATCAGTTTATTCTCCCTCATTGTATGGTATGTTTCCTTCTTCTGTCATGATGTCTTAGTTTCAAAACCATAGGGAGGTTTGATGATGGTAGAATGTGATTTTTAGGAATAGAGGATGAGATAGGGTAATTAAGGGAAATGGGGGTAGGTATTTCTGAGTTAGGGGATGTGACAGGGAGTAGGGATGTAAAGGGGTTTGGGATAGGGAATTTATTACAGGTGTAGGGAATTAGGAGCCCAGGTAAGTACTGTACCTAAGAATTAGGGTTTTTAAGGAAATGAAGGTTTAGGGAAAGGGGATGTCAATGTAGGGATTTTAAGTAAGGGTATATTGCAATGTGGGAAGGATATAAAGGCTTAGGGACTGAAATTGAACTGTAATTATGTTTTTAGGAATAATAGGGTTTCAAATGAATAAAGACACCAAATTTTATTTAACAAAATTCACACATCCAAAATGAATTTGATGAAGAGAAGTGAAGCGGTTTGTAACTTACTTGCTTGTTTGGAGGTGTGAAGAACCAATGCTAAGACATTGAAGATGAGATTATGAAGTTTAGAGGCCTTTTTTGACATTTGCTGAGGAATACTGACAGGCGTGCAACGCCACAAGAAAACACGCATCGCACAATGCAGGCACGTAGCGCCTTTAGCAGGCGTGTATCGCAACACACAGGCACGCAACGCCAGAAACAAACACACCCTCTCTTTGGTAAACGCGCAACGCCTCCCCTGTTTTGTGAATTTCACCTTCAAAACTGAAAACCCTGCTTTGCTTGAGGGTGCTCAATGGTAGTATGAGACAAATGAGGTCTCCCTTAATGTCATGAGGGATTTTATACTTGAGTGAAATTGATTCTTTGATTTAAAACCCACTTTCTAATGCTTCACTTTCACTTTTGAAAACTTTGGAAAATACCTTTTACACTTTGACTTTGTCTTTTGTAGGTTGATGATGGTGGAGTTTGGCACTCCTTACACTTTGAAATTTGATGTGTTCATTTTGGCATATGGAGTTGAATTGGCAGCTTGGGAATAGTACTTATTACATATAATGAGCATAACATTACATAAAAATAAAAATAAATTATAACTATGTTTTTGAATAAAATTACGTTGCAGAATAAAATCATAACTTGAAAGAAGAATTAGAACTTTGAAAATCTTCCTTGGAGATCATCTTTACATGTTGGCATGTCCTTTTCAGATGATAAAGCAATGTTATTTGGATCGCTCTCATTATTTTTGCTGACCTTATGCAAATGAAATGGTGTATCACTGAACCTTGGAAAATGAAACCTAGTGACCTAATGGGACCTTAAATGACTAGAATCCATGGTGACTTTAACTGACATAATGACATGATGAAATATAATTTCATGACTTATTTATGCTCAAGAAGACACGAAGGTGGGCCAGCAATTATAAATTTTGAGGAGGAGTGATATTTTATGACTAGGGCTACCATCAGTGACTAAATTTTTTACATGACCTAATGGAATGATTAAAAATTTCTGAGTGGGACTCCTAAAATGATATGAAAAGAGTATTTTTGATCACTGATGACAGTATGAAAATACTAACACTACCACCCGCTACCCCTCTCTCTTCCGTCATGGGGTATGTGCTGGTATGTGACCCGTGGTTGGGGCTAACTGCCCGATCCCTCCTCCCTAACCGTCGAAACTTCGTTAAAAAATATAACCCATGACTGCTATGGGTTAAGAACCAACAACATGGTGTAATGGGAAAGAGTGGAGTTGTTACACGATAGGTTGAGGGTTCAAACCCGTCCAGGGCCTTCATGCCTGTATATAAAAGTTTTGACCAATCATAAAGGGACACGTGGTGCCCTTTGATAGGGCCACATGGCAGCTTCTGATTGGGCTACCTCAAAACGTGCCAAATGCACCCTGTAAAATTATGGCACGTGTCAAGACCTAGTTGGTCCACCAAGGACTGTAGCCTAAAGAGTCAGTTGATGACGTCAGTTGTATGAAATTCACAATCAACAGCCTCACCAACCCTACTGTCGACTTTTTGACTCTTGGTCAAAAAATTTAGAATGCCATAACTTCTTAATACAATGTTGGATTGAGATGATTCAAGAGTCATTTGAATCAAGCCGACGAACAATATGAATTGACACTAGTTTTGGGAGATTCTGAGCAATTTCATTTTTCAGCCTATCTTTGATCTCTGGATCATACCTCCCCACTAGGAAATTTTGGACCTCCAAAAGTATATCGTCACCTTGCAAATAAGTGAGGAAAAATCTCATTAATTTTCCCGATCTCAATATTTATTTTTCTTTTTGAATTGGTGACTTTGAGCTCCTATCAAAGTAATCCACCTTATCTCTGCGTGAAGACCTTATCTTCATGTCAAGAATTGTGGCTTGATGCAATTATTCTAAACATGCAGGAACAAAAACTACCATGGATGCATTTTAAAATTATCTCCAATATCGTCTTTCTTTGGCTCAAATAAACTTCATCTTGAAGTCTCTCTTTACTAAATACAAACTTGATCTTCCATCTAGAAATCATAAGCAACTCAATGCTCATCATGCATTGTTTTACACTTTTATTTACTTTCCTCAAGCTTCACTTGTACTGTTTAATGTACTAGTTGCATTTTTTCAATGACATGCTTGGATTTTCCACATTACTATGTTCATATTTTGCGCAAACTTTATCAAATATCAAATGCACAAACAAGCTTCACATCGAAACACTTGTATAAGTGAGTGCTTGCCAAAAATTTTAGGCATATTGGATGACATGCATATACTCATCCCAAAGTCCCCAAAAAAATGGACTCATCATCAAGAAAAAATAACATATAATGCTAAAGAAACACAAACTTGTTGCAAATAAGTGATTGTACATGAATTCACTTTGCAAACTACCCAATCGAGAATATACAACAAGTATTTACAATTTTACAAAGCAAGAAAATTGTACAAAATAGTCTACCCATTCTTTGCCTCACTTATGGGTTCTCTTTCTGCACTCTCTCTACTTCGAAGGCTGCTTCAGGAACTACACCTGTTTCCACTTTTCCAACTGTTTCTTTCATTTCAAGGGATCACATGACCTATTTTTCCTTCTTGAGACGAAGTTCCAGATGGAGTTTCCGACACTTTTCAATATGATGCCCATTCATGTTACAATGGGTACAAAAATTATTTCGCTTTCCCATCAACAAGGAACTATTCAAACTTGAGAGAGGTTTTTCATTCCTTGTCCCAAGGATTTGATCCATTCGTTTGACCATTGCCTTATGTTTCTCTCAATCAACCACACAATGGTCAATTACATCACAAAATGTGCAAGGAAACTTTTCCATAAATAATCAACATTGCCAACATTATTGAAATCCCCATGACTCTTATACCTGTCGTTTGGGCTGTGACTTTGAAGAGAAGAGCTGGAATTGGCATGTTCCTTGAAACATTCATCTATCTTTAGAGAAAATTTTACATTATCACCACCATCATGGTGTGACATATCAAGAAAATTGATGATTTATTTTCCTCAACAATGTTAGAGTACTCTCTAATTTCTCCATGACCAAAACCCAGTCCTTCATATCATGGTTGTTTCTTCACCTCAATAGGATTAGTGATACCTTTCCCATTATCTTTCAGGTCTCTTCCATAATACTCCATATGAGTTAAAAGAATCATACCAATACCTTTGGTATGCTTTTCAAAAGATGCAAAAGATGTGTTATTAACATTTGCTGAAGAAGTAGAACTAGAAATACTAATTACCTCCTTTGGCATATCACTCATATTTTATTTTTTTCAGATGTTGATGATGTATTATATGATGAATCTAGCCAACCATTTTTACCAACATGTACATAGGGAGAATATTTTAGATGTTGACAAAACTCACAAGCATCATTCTCAACATAAGGTCCATATCCTCTGTTTGGACCATGCCCATAAATTGGCTTCATCTTGGAGGGATTATTTACTGCTTCTGGGATGGAACTCTCACCAATCTGTTCCTCCACTACATGTATCAACTCTAAGCACATTTTCCTTTTCTCCTCCTCCGCAAGTTCAAGCAATCTCCTTAGCTCAAAATTCTTCATTTGAAGAGATAGATTAATCTCCTCTAACTCTTGCAGTCTTTCACGCTTCAATTTATTTCCCATACTTGCAACTTAGTCAAAACCAGCTCTCATACATATTGATTTGAAATTAGAGGGAAAAAACTCCACCAATAAAAATCTACCATGCTCTGACACTTTGCAAGTTAAAAAAGTGGGTCTTTAAAGGTAAAATAAGTTTCATAACCTCTTCAAGATGGTAGGTTAGGTTTTCACATGAAATTAAAAGAGGAACACATTCACATGCAAGTCAAGAAGATAATCATGAAGAGAACAAACCCACTATTTGATAACGGAGTTCACACCTCTTGGGATATGTCTCTGGGCCTGCTCCAATAGCAAGACCGCTCTATTGATTTTAGTAGCAAATGAGTACATACAAATTATTGAGAGAAGAGTGGCTTGTTTCTCCTACAAAGAAACATTATACTACAAAGAATTCTCACTCAAAAATATGACTCCCTTCAGCAAGTCATCATGGCCAACATAAAAATGACACTCACACAACAAGTCCTTGTACTCCACCTAAAATCCAAGCACAAAACATACAATAACTCTACAATGACTTGTTGAAAAGAGATTCTCTCATGATCACATATTGAGAAAATACTAAAAAGAGCTGCTCTACTGAAGTAACAACTGTTGCAGATGAAACTAGAAGGTTGGAAAACCCCTGAATATGATCTCTCCATGCTCATAAATTCCTTCTCCCTCCTACAAAAAATTGATTGTATCTGGAACTAGAGGACTTGATTATGCAAAAATTCCATCATAAAGTACTCAAATCAGAAAACCAAGGCTTCCATTGAGTTCAAGATAATAAAAAACCACCATTTAGGCTCCTTTTGAGGTTAAAAAGGTTACAAATTGAGTAATATATGCTTCTCCAAGCTAAGCTTTGTTATCTGTCTTGCAAAATGGTAAAACCTACTAACTGTGCGACAATTTCGCATTTTAAAAATTATGCCGAGTGACAATTTCGCATGGAACAACTAGATTCGTGTCGCAAAAAGTGAAATTTGTTCCATTAACCCCTTTGCTCTGGATCAGGGTCATGTGGCACCATAGGGCAGCGGGCCAGGGCCAACTAGCCACCCCCGCTGACTTTGTCTCCCCACTATTGTCGGCATGGTCACATGTGTTGATGTGGCCGAGGGGGGCGCATTTGGAAAAATTCAAGAGGAAACAAATTGAACTTTTGTGGTGGGAATCTCGTTAGTCGTGGGTGAAATTATCGCTTGAAGGACTGTGAAAAGGGTGAAATTGTCGCGAAGTTAGCAATTTTTTCCAATTTGCAGGACAAATAGCAGATCTTGGCCTTGGAGAAGCATATCTTGCTCAATTTGTAACCTTTTTGATCTCAAGAAGAGCCTAGATGGGAGTTTTTGAGTGTCTTGAACTCAATGGCAACCTCAATTCTTTGATTTGAAAAATTTAAGATGGATTTTTTGCATAATAAAGTCCTTTAATGCTAAAGAGAATCAATTTTTAACAGAAGGAAGAAGGAATTTTTGAGCATGGAGAGAGCCTATTCAACGGTTTTCCAACCTTCTGGTTTCATATGCAGTAGTTGTTACTTCAGTGGAGCAGCTCTTTTCAATATTTTCTCAATATGTGCTCAGGAGAGAAACTATTTTCAACAATTCATTATGGAGTTGTATGTTTTTGTACTTGTATTTCAGGTGGAGTACATAGACCTATTGTGAGAGTGTCCTTTTTATGTTGGCCATTGTTGAGTCTCAATTCTGCATCTTTTCCATACACTTTTCTATACCTTTTTCACTCACCTGAACCTCCCAAGTTGTCAATATCATTTGCAAAAGAGCATCTAACATGGTTTTTAATTATATTTTTGTGTTTGCTATTTGATTTAGATTTTTTTCATTCAGCTGCGGAATCTTTCCACTTTCCACAGCTACTGCAACTTTCCGTAGCTATTTTTTGAAACTCTATGTTACAGGTGTCTACAGGGAAAACGAGCCACATGGGCAAGTCAGGAATGATGTGGACATGGTTCGTGTCCTATTGGTTCGAGCAAACTCATCTAAAGAAGCCGCGGTCAAAGGCGTCCACATGGATGTCAACCATAGAGTCTTACGGTGACAGGACTCTGTTCCGTGTCACATAAAGTTTCATATGGCCGTTTCTGAGCTTGCGGAGGACAAGTCGACATCTGTACATGGCTCCATAGTCGAATTCAAGCATCCACTTCTCATAGATTTATTTTCCAACACGGCCATGATCCTAGATCCGTGGACGTAATGGTCTACGTGTTCTACACCAGCATAAACTTTAGGAGACAGTTATATTTCTTTTGTTATATATAACGCGTTTGCATACGCATAGAGAGTTAGTCCCGATTAGTCTCTGTTAATTTTATTAAGTCTGCTCTGTAATGTAATTACGCTGCCTTTGAGCCGTAATACTACCATACTGTTATGACTGCATTTTTAATATAAGAAGACTCTGTTTTCCAACTTAATTCGTACTTGAAGACCGTTGCCAAGGCTAGTGTAGAGGGCCCCTGCTCAGCTAAGGTTTTGTGCATTAGTGTATAGTTCTTATTTCATTTCTTTAAAGCTCATTGTGCCATAATCCATTCACATGTTTATACATTTCATTTTTTTTCATTTCTGTTTATAAACTTTCTTGCTTTCCATTTCACTTCTGTCTTTCATGTTTTATGTTGTTAATCACTGATCAGTGTTCTTGTTTCAGGTTATAGATAGGCAGCTCGGGCATTTTCATAGCTTTTTGACTAATGACATGGAATTAACATTGTTCTGCTGCTAATGTGTTTTTCTTAGTTTCTGTTTCATTTCAGTATTGCTTTGTTTAACTCAGTTTTGCTTAATTGTTTTAGTAGTTAAATTTAGATATATTAAACTGCTCATAGCATCTTCAGTTGCCTCCGAAAGCCACAACTGGACTGATGGTGAGGGATTGTATTATGAAATGTGTAGTTTAGTATTAGTTTCCTTTCTGCAAAATTAGATATATTAAACTGCTCATAGCATCTTCAGTTGCCTCCGAAAGCCACAACTGGACTGATGGTGAGGGATTGTATTATGAAATGTGTAGTTTAGTATTAGTTTTACTTCTGCAAATTTAAATATATTAAACTGCTCATAACGTCTTCAGTTGCCTTCGAAAGCCACAGCTGGACTGATGGTGAGGGATTGTATTATGAAATGTGTAGTTTAGTATTAGTTTCCTTTCTGCAAGTTAGAAATGTTAAATCAGGCATGACATCTTCCGCCATCGAAATTCACAATGGACTGATGGTGAGGGATTGAATTATGAATGTATGGTTTGATATAAGCCATTTTCCTCGCAAGTTAACATGTGTCTTCCTCAGTTGTTTATATTATCTCCAAAATCATACTGGACTAATGATGTATGATCAAGATAAATTGATGTAATCTGATTTAGATTTACTTTGTTGCAATTTTGAATTTATTTAAGCATGCATAGTTTCTTTTTGTTTAGACAGCAGCAAGAATAGTTTAGTTTCATGCTCACTAGTTTACTGTTTTTGATTTATTAGACTTACAACATCTTTTCATTTCAGCAGTACATTTTCATTTCCTTTCAAGTTTTGTCATTGAAAATTTCAAATTCCTTTTTAAGTTTCAAGTTGGTAAATCATTATAGGAGATATCATTTCCTTGAAAAAATATAACCATACTTGTTTTCATTTTAGAATTTCCATTTCACCTTAGAAAACCAAAAACGACAAAAAGTTAAGAAATAGGTTATCTTGCACATATAGTGCGCCGCACTTCATCAGCTTACGAATCCCGGATTGACAAATTAAATGCAGCAATTTAGGACACACTAAATTGACCAAACATTTTGGCGCCGTTGCCGGGGAAGTGTAACTAGGTAGCTAATTTCTTAAAAAAAAACATAAAATCATAAAAGAAGGGAAAACTTGATAACTTCTTGAAGTATGCTCTCCTCTTGCACCTAGTGTGATCTGGAGGATCAGAAAAGAGAGTTATTGGTTTAGTAATTTCTTAAGTATGCTCTCTTCTTGCACCTAGTGTGACCTGGAAGATCAGAAAGAGGATTATTAGCCCAACTTTAAAAAAAAATAAAAATAAAATAAAATAAAATAAAAAATGACATGCATAGAGCAAGAGATTCTAGGGGAAGGTTTATAGCTAAAGCCAAGAGTTCGATTTTCACAACTCCATCTTCTTCAAGGCATAGACCAGATTCACCACCATCTACCCTAGCCTTAAGATTTTTGGAAGTCAAGGAACAGCTAAATTAGAGGATTCTCCTATACCACCTACTCAATCCCATTTAGAAAACAAAGAGACTTTCTCTCATTCTCCCTTGGTAGAAAAACTAGAAGACTTTAAGGACTCTAAAGAAACTATCATGGCGGAGGAAGTAATAGATGGAGGTAGAGGTAGAGGTAGAAGAGGAGGAAACAATGGAGACAACAATGGTGAAGGCAATAATGGTAGAAATAGGGAAGGAGACAACTTGTTTGGATTCCCTATAGTTGATGAGGAAAATCATGCAACAATGAAAAATATCTCACCATCTGTCCTCCCTAACTTTTATGGATTGCGAAGTGAGGACCCTGAAACATTTCTGTTTAAGTTTGAAGTTGTGTGCCGAACCGATGACTATATGGAAGATTCTCAAAAACTCAAACTATTTCCTTCAACTTTGAAAGGATCTGCTTTGAAATGGTTCATGGGATTAGCCACTCAATCTATTAGGACTTGGAATGATATGAAACAAACATTTTTGGATAGATACTTGGACTTTTGTATGCCCACCAACCACAAGGATGAGGTATTCAAGATGATGCAAAAAGAAGATGAAAATTTGGAAGACTTACTTGAAATATTTCAATACAACTTGAAAAGAGCAAAGATGAGCAACTTAGATGATGAAACCTTGAAAGCCCTCATATTAAAAGCCATTAGAGATGAATGGATAGATATTTTAAACATGATGGGAAAAGGAGACATTTCTCAACTTCCACTTCGTGATATAACAAAACTATGTGTCCATCTCTCAAGAGGAAAATCTAAAACAGGAAAAGGGCCTAGGGATCCTTCTCTTATTAGGGCTAACAAATCTGCAACTGGATCAGTAAGTAGGGCAGAGATTGGTAATATGCTTGATGAGTTTAAAACTGATATCTTAGGGGGTCTTAGTGAACATCTAGACACCCTTAAAATCCAAAACAAGCAGAAAGCAGAAACAGATGCTTTAGCCATCTTTTGTCCGAAATGTAGAAAGAAACATGCTTTAAGGGAATGTCCCTTGGATGCAAAAGTTGTAGAAACATGTATGATTTGCTCAAAAAATCATGAGATCAAGGATTTTCCTTCAATTCCTGGACTCAAAGCTGTTTTTCAAGAAGACCCAAATTCAGTAGAATCTCTTTGTTTTGTTGCAAGAAGACCTTGGCAGGGACAACAAACTCAAGGGTTTAACAACCCTATGAATTTCCAAACCCCACCAAATTGGAATCCTTGGAAACAACCTTGGCCCCAACATCAAAACTCATATCAGCCATGGGTACAAGGGATGCAAAATCCTTATGGGAGATTTGCTCAATTTTATCAATATCCTCCATCTTTTCAAAATCAACAAGCTCCACAACTTCCAAACCCAAATCCACAACTTTCATTGTCATTTCCACAACAACAACCTTCTCAACAAAATCCAAATCCTCAACTCATGCTTCCATACCAACAAAAGACAAATCAACTTCCAGCTCAGCCATTGCCAAATCCTAACAATAAGAATCCTCAGAATACTTACATGGTAGAAGGACAACAATTTCCTACCTATATGATTGTTCCTCTCAACGATGTACAACTCAGATCTGGTAGAGTTTTAGAAAAACCTTCTACAGATATTCAAGAGCAAGATACCTCTGAGGAGGACTCTCTTCAAGTCAATAAGGGTTCTGAGGAAGAATCTCTTCAAAATTCAAACATTCAAAAAGAAAAAGAAAAGTCAACACCCACAACTCCTATAGTTGAGCAACCTGCATCTTTATCTACACCTCCTTTTCCCGAAAGACTACAAATTGACAAGGGGGTGGAAAAACAAATCTTGTTGCCTAACTATGACTTTCTAGATGAATTGAAGAATGTTTGTATCAAGATTCCCTTGTTACAAGCCATTCGAGAGATTCCTATTCTAGCAAAAACAATAAAGGAGTTGAGTTTCAAAAGACCATGAAGGAAACTAAAAGACACAAGAAGAATCCACCTGGTAGGAAAGATTGCAGATATTATGATGGGAAAAATTACCATGCAGAAGTATGTAGATCCAAGAAGTCCAATTGTCAAGACACATATAAATGAGATAGAAATTCCAAACACATTGATTGACTTAGGGGTTGTTATCAACATTATGAGTAGACAGACTATGGACCAGCTAAAACTTCCTAACCTTCTTTTTACACCTACTTTACTGCAACTTGCAGATCGATCAATTATTAAACCAGATGGTGTATTAGAAGATATTTTAGTCTCCTTAGATTCTTGGGAATATCCAGTAGATTTTATGATTTTGACTCCCAAAAGTAATCTAGGAGGACATCCACTTATTTTAGGAAGACCTTGGCTAGCCACAGCTGATGCTTTTATTAGTTGTAGATCTGGAGACATGTACATTTCTAATGGTAATTTGACAAAGAAATTCAATTTGTATCCTCCAACAAGAGCAATCACATAAATAGGAGACAATGAATGGGTCGATGATGAGAACACTATACAACCTGTCTTTACCATTTCTGAAATTAGTGAGGATAGTCAAATTCTGAACACATTAGAAAATTTTGAGACATATTCAGAATATGACCCCACACAATTTCAGTTGGAATCTGACATAGAATATTTATCATCAAGACAAATGTCTCTTTACTCTATGGAAGAGTTTGGTAGTTCTACTATTGAGATTTTTCCAGGAAAAACATTGAATATCAACAAACATTTGGAAAAGTCACAACAAGAAGAACTAACCAAAATCTTGCAAAAACATTCTACCGCATTTGCATGGGAGTATACTGACATGAAAGGTATTGATCCTAAGACTTGCATCCATCATATCTATATTGAGGAAAACAGTAGACCAATCATACAACCTCAAAGAAGGATGAATCCAAATCTTAGGGAGATAGTGAAAGAAGAGCTCCAAAAACTACTCAATGTAAACTTCATTTATCCAATTTCAGATAGCCGATGGGTTTTTCCTTTGGTTATAGTACCTAAAAAGAATGGTAAATGGAGGGTATGCATTGATTACAGGGAATTGAACAAAGCAACTTTAAAGGATCACTTTCCTTTGCCTTTTATTGATCAGGTATTAGATACATTAGCAGGTAAAAAGTACTTTTCATTTTTGGATGGTTTTAGTGGCTATAATCAAATTCAGGTAGCACCTGAAGATCAAGATAAGACCACATTTACTTGTACATGGGGAACTTTTGCCTACCGAGTGCTTCCTTTTGGGTTATGTAATGCACCCGCAACATTCCAAAGAGCAGTACTAGGAATTTTTTTTGATCTAATCCATGATTGTGTAGAGGTTTATATGGATGATTTTACAGTTTATGGTAATTCATTTGAAGAGGCATTAGAAAATTTGGAAAAAGATCTTATAAGATGTAAAGAAACAAACCTTTCATTAAGCCATGAAAAATGCTTTATGATGTTTACTGAAGGGATTGTTTTAGGACATCATACTTCAGGAGATGGGATTAAGGTTGATAGATCAAAAGTTGAAGTCATTTCCAAGTTGCCTATTCCAAATTGTCAAAGAGATGTTAGAAGTTTTCTAGGATTTGCTGGTTACTATAGAAGATTTATAGAAAACTTCACTAAAATAGCATCTCCACTCTTCAAATTGCTTACAAAAGACCGTGAATTTAAATGGGATCCTGATTGTCAATCAGCTTTTGAAACTTTGAAAACAAGAATATCTGAAGCACCTATCTTAAGAGGACCAAATTGGAAACTCCCTTTCCATATTTCTACGGATGCTTCAGATACAGCTCTAGGAGCTGTGTTGGGTCAAAAAGATTTAGTTCCTTATGCCATTTATTACACCAATAAAAATTTGACTTCCACAGAGTTGAACTATACTGTGACTGAAAAAGAGTTTTTAGCTGTTGTTCATGCAATTAATAAGTTTAGACATTACATAACAGGCTATGAAACTTTTATTCATACTGACCATTCTGCAATTAGATATTTAATGAACAAACCTGTTACTAATGGCAGAGTGACAAGATGGCTTTTACTTTTGCAAGAATTCAATATTACCGTGTTGGATAGACCAGGAAAACAGAATACAGTAGCTGATTTCTTGTCTAGGATTCAGAATACTAAAGAAGATTCTCCTGTAGAAGATAAGTTTCCCGATGAATACTTGTTTGCAGTAACTATTAAGACCCCTTGGTATGCAGATATTGCTAACTATTTGGTTACAGGGAAACTACCTTCACATTTATTTCCAAGTGAAAAACGAAAAATTATTCAAGAGAGTTCAAAATATTCATGGATTTCTAACGAATTGTTTAAAACAGGGCCAGATCTTGTGATCAGAAGATGTGTCATGGAAGATGAAATGCCTGATATTCTTAAGGCATGTCATGATGAACCATGCGGCGGACACTTTGCAGACAAAAGGACGGCCTATAAAATCCTCTCTTTAGGATATTATTGGCCTTTCCTCTTCAAAGATGCAAAACAATATGTCAAAATATGTGACAGCTGCCAAAGAGTAGGGAAACCTACCCTTTCAAATGAAATGCCATTGCAAACACAGGTACTCATTGAACCCTTTGAAAAATGGGCTTTAGATTTCATTGGACCTATTAATCCACCATCTAAGCAAAAGAAGTATATATTGGTTTGTACTGATTATGTTACTAAATGGGTAGAAGCAAAAGCATTAGTATCTGCTACTGAAAATTCAGTTGTTCATTTTCTTTATGAGGATATTTTTACTCGCTTTGGTGTTCCAAGAGAAATTGTGACAGATCAGGGGAGCCAATTCACATCCAATTTGGTGGAAAAGTTGATGGAAGAATACAAAATCAAGCACAGAAGATCTACTCCTTACCACCCGCAAGCAAATGGTCAAGTGGAGTCCACAAATAAAGTTCTTGAAAGTATCATCACCAAAACTGTTCATCTACATAAAAGAGATTGGGCAGAAAGGCTTCCTGAAGCCTTGTGGGCCTACAGAACTACATGGAGAAATACAACAGGACATTCTCCCTATGAACTTGTTTATGGGAAAGAATTCTTGCTCCCCATTGAGTTCCAAGTCAAGACCTTCAAGATAGCAGTTCAGTTGGGGATGGACTTATCAGAAGCCCAAAAGCATAGAATGGAGCAGTTGAATGAGCTAGATGAGATCATACAAGAAGCAATTTTAAGAACTGATCTAGTTCAATATCAAAGAACTAAATGGCATGACAAGTACATCAAAGAGAAGAAGTTTCAAGAAGGAGATTGGGCATTGTTATTTGATTCCAAGTTTAAATATTTCCAAGGAAAATTTCAGACTCATTGGCTTGGGCCATATGAGATTGACAAGATTTTTAGCAATGGAGCGGTAAGAATCAAGACCATTGATGAGTTTCAAACTCCTCTTATTGTGAATGGCCATAGATTGAAAGTTTATCATAAGCCACTCTCAAAAGAGGATTTTGTCAAAATGTTTCAAGAAAGTTCTGCAATCAGGCTGGTACAGAAGAATTCTTCTTATCCACCAGCCTAGCTTTTGTTCTTTTCAGTTAAAAAAAAAAATAAAAAATAAAAAATATTGTATAAGCCTGAAAACCAATCACTGATTGGCAGTCTTATACATAAAATATAGGGTGAAAATCAGGAACACCTGACACTCTATATTTTCCAAAAAAATCTCTCTTTCATTTCACAAGTTTTGTGATCATTCACTCCATTCCATTCCACTTCATTCCATTTCATTTCACTTCATTTCACTCCACTCCACTTCATTTCATCCATTTCATTCCATTTCATTAATAAAAATCTTTTTCATAACCATTTCCATCTGTTCATTTGTCATCTGTTCATTTCCATTCATCCAAGTAATAGTTGTGTCAGTTTCCGCAGCTGACATCTGTTTCCGCAGCTGACTCCAGTTTCCGCAGCTAGAAGCAGATTCCGCAGCTACTACTCTGTTTTCAAAAAGAATGTACAGTCAGATGTTATTTCCATAATCATGAAATAAAATGCAGGTGAGAGGATCAAAAATAAAGACATGGAGCATTCAAGACACCAATGAAGAGCAATTAGTTGAAGACCAAAGGAAAAGGCAAAGATTCCAAAGGTATGAATAAAATTTATTTCAAATAGCATTGAAAAACACATTTTTATATAGTTCTGAACCATGAGCTCTATCCATTATGTGCAATGATTATTGATAATTCCGTAACCTTTCACGATCTCCATATTATCCTCTCGCATTCATTCCCAAATGGTTCCATCATTAAACCCCCGATTTTCACTCATGATACAATATTCCACCGGTGACAATGAGACGTATTTGATTTGACCAAGGACTCTTACAGCCGCATAAATCCATAACCGTTGATTGAAATGTGTTCACATTTATTTCGCAGCCACCAAATTTCAAAACGCTGCCAAATGTGTTATACTCTGTCAATTGCACAGTCGTATCTCTGTTATGCTCACGAAACCCTTTTCTATTCTGTCTCACTCCATTCCGTTCATTGTGCTCATTTCCACTCTCGGATATCTACCCATAGTCTCACTCCATTCCGTTCATTGTTCTCATTCCCATTCTATAATATATTCCCACAGTCATTGAGCTCGTTTCTGTGCATTCAACCGTTCTATTTCCATTTGAATCCTCCACACAGGAAAGTCTTTGAAGAGCAAAAAGAGAAATGGGTAAATTGCTAAGAACAGAACCGGAAGGACCGAAGTTCATGGAGGGATATCCGCAAGTAAGGGAGATATTGAAGAAAGAAAAATGGCTGCGTTTTATCCAGAAGTTCAGAGGTTATCACAAAGAAGTTACAAAAGCATTTGCAAGGTCGTTTAATGGCTTGGAAGCAGAAATTGGAGACCTTAAGTTTGCGGTCAATGAAGCATCTATAGCAACAGCCACGGAACTTCTTCAGGAGGGTGAGCGTTGGTTTAAGAATAAAAATATCAGTGATGAAGCATGGAGAACAATCTTACGAAACCAAGGTATGGACATAACTGTTTTTAAAAGAGGAATTCCTGTGCATGCATTGAAAGAGGAATGGGCTACTTTGCTGCTAGTTGTTCAGAAATTCATTACATGTGAAGGCCATTTTGGGTCCACGTACATGTACCATACCAGGTTACTGATGAATTTTCTAGATAATCAAGCTCTCAATCTCCCATATTTTCTGTTAAATAGCTTGAAGAAAATGTCTGTCACTGTTCAGAAACATTTAGGAGATGTAGAACCTCATCTATATCACCACGGCCTTATAAAAATTTTGATTGAAAAGGAGTTAAAGGAAAAGAAAGACACATGGGAACAATTTCTGGTTAGAAATTTCTTTGAGGAACCTCAGGAAATTCCTGAAGGTAGCACAACAAGAAGAAGTAGGAGAAAAAAAACAATTGATGAAATCCAAAATACTCCTACTACTGCAATTGAAAGAACTGATAGGGAAGAAAGACTGTCAAAGAGGAAGAAGAAAGAAATCAAGGGTAAGAAGCCAATAATACCAAAAGAAAGAAAAACTATTGAGGCTATACATAAAACTCCTTCTTCTGAAGAAGAAGATAATCAAGTGTTATCTGAAAGACTAGTTTATCTTCAAAAACAGTCCTCTATGGCCAAGAAGACAGAGAAAGGAAAAAAAAACAAAAGGAGAGTGCACCACAGCGTGTGAGAAGAAGCAGCAGACTTAAGGGGAAATTGAGGAAAACACAAATGAAGGGTCCTCATTTCATTGATTTGGGAGAGGAAACATCTGAACAGTCCCCAGCTGACCATAGTCCATCTTAGTCAGTTAGTGAACCTGGTTCATTTCATTCCCAATCAGACATTGAACATACTCCATCCCATTCTCAGCAAGATATTGATGTGAGCCCTCCTCAGCCAGATTATTCTCCTTCACGGCATTTTGGGGAAATCCCAATAAAAATGACACTTGAAATAGACCCCAAGCAGCAGGAAGTATATGACTATATAGAATCTTTGGAAAAGGCAGCTACAGGTCCCAGTACTTCGTCTATCCAGCCTCATACAGTACAGGATGATTTAGTCCAATCACTAAAACATGAAATTTTTGAGTTAGAGCTTTTGAATAAACATATCAAAAATGAAAATGAGACATTGAAGGAACAAGGCAAACTGGACAAAATCATCCATGATAATACTATGCTACATCTGGGAATATAGCAAAAGAAGAACAAGAAATTGAAAATAAAATGCCAGAAGTTGAGCAGAGCACTGGTTAATATCAAATTTAGGTGCTTAATGAAGAAACCCAGAATGTTAGCAGCACCAAGGAAGAGGAGGAGAGGATTGGATGTGCTGGCTGAAGTGTCAAGGCACATGAACTAAGGAAGGAATATTAAAATTTTGGTTGCATGAGGACATGCAACACCTTCACAGTGGAGGTATGTTGAGTCTCAATTCTGCATCTTTTCCATACACTTTTCTATACCTTTTTCACTCACTTGAACCTCCCAAGTTGTCAATATCATTTGCAAAAGAGCATCTAACATGGTTTTTAATTATATTTTTGTGTTTGCTATTTGATTTAGATTTTGTTCATTCAGCTGCGGAATCTTGCCACTTTCCGCAACTACTGCAACTTTCCGCAGCTATTTTGTGAAACTCTATGTTACAGGTGTCTACAGGGAAAACGAGCCACATGGGCAAGTCAAGAATGATGTGGACATGGTTCGTGTCCTATTGGTTCGAGAAAACTCATCTAAAGAAGCCGCGGTCAAAGGCATCCACATGGAAGTCAACCATAGAGTCTTACGGTGACAGGACTCTGTTCCGTGTCACGTAAAGGTTCATATGGCCGTTTCTGAGCTTGCGGAGGACAAGTCGACATCTGTACATGGCTCCATAGTCTAATTCAAGCATCCACTTCTCATAGATTTATTTTCCAACACGGCCATGATCCTAGATCCGTGGACGTAATGGTCTACGTGTTCTACACCAACATAAACTTTAGGAGACAGTTATATTTCTTTTGTTATATATAATGCGTTTGCATACGCATATAGAGTTAGTCCCGATTAGTCTCTGTTAATTTTATTAAGTCTGCTCTGTAATGTAGTTACGCTACCTTTGAGCCGTAATACTACCATACTGTTATGACTGATTTTTTAATATAAGAAGACTCTGTTTTCCAACTTAATTTGTACTTGAAGACCGTTTCCAAGGCTGGTGTAGAGGGCCCCTGCTCAGCTAAGGTTTTGTGCATTAGTGTATAGTTCTTATTTCATTTCTTTAAAGCTCATTGTGCCATAATCCATTCACATGTTTATACATTTCATTTTTTTTCATTTCTGTTTATAAACTTTCCTGCTTTCCATTTCACTTCCGTCTTTCATGTTTTATGTTGTTAATCATTGATCAGTGTTCTTGTTTCAGGTTATAGATAGGCAGCCCGGGCATTTTCATAGCTTTTTGACTAATGACATGGAATTAACATTGTTCTGCTGCTAATGTGTTTTTCTTAGTTTCTGTTTCATTTCAGTATTGCTTTGTTTAACTCAGTTTTTCTTAATTGTTTCAGTAGTTAAATTTAGATATATTAAACTGCTCATAGCATCTTCAGTTGCCTCCGAAAGCCATAGCTGGACTGATGGTGAGGGATTGTATTATGAAATGTGTAGTTTAGTATTAGTTTCCTTTCTCCAAAATTAGATATATTAAACTACTCATAGCATCTTCAGTTGCCTCCGAAAGCCACAGCTGGACTGATGGTGAGGGATTGTATTATGAAATGTGTAGTTTAGTATTAGTTTTCCTTCTGCAAATTTAAATATATTAAACTGCTCATAACGTCTTTAGTTGCCTCCGAAAGCCACAGCTGGACTGATGGTGAGGGATTGTATTATGAAATGTGTAGTTTAGTATTAGTTTCCTTTCTGCAAGTTAGAAATGTTAAATTGTGCATGACATCTTCAGTTACCTCCGAAAGCCACAGTTGGATTGATGGTGAGGGATTGAATTATGAATGTATGGTTTGATATTAGTTTACTTTCTGCAAGTTAGATATCATTTACTCAAGTTCTTTATGGTTACTTCCGAAAATCATAGCTGGACTAATGATGAAGGATCAGAAGATAAATTGATGTAATCTGATTTAGATTTACTTTGTTGCAATTTTGAATTTCGCGATAGTTTTTGTTGACAAGAAAGAAGAATAAGTTTAGTTTTATGGCCACTCGGCGCTCGATACACATGTGATTCACTTGGCGCATCTTTTCATTTCAAAGTTAGCACATTTTCATTTCCTTTCAAGTTTATTTATTGAAAATTTCAAATTCCTTTTTAAGTTTCAAGTTGGTAAATCCTATTATAGAGATATCATTTCTTGAATGAAGAGACCAAACTTGTTTTCATTTTAGAATTTCCATTTCACCTTAGAAAACCAAAAACGACAAAAAGTTAAGAAATAGGTTATCTTGCACATATAGTGCGCCGCACTTCATCAGCTTACGAATCCCAGATTGACAAATTAAATGCAGCAATTTAGGATACACTAAATTGACCAAACAACCATCATGACTTATTGTAGGGAGTCATATCTTTGAGTGATAATTCTTTGTAGGATGATGTTTTCTTGTAGGAGAAACAAGCCACTCTCGTGTCAACAATTTTTGATGTACTCATTTGCTGTTTAAATCAATATAGCAAGCCTAGTCATTGGAGCAAGGCCCAAAGATGTATCCCAGGAGGGGTGAACTATGTTATCAAACTGCTGGTTTGTTCTCTTCATGTTTTTCATCTTGAGTTGCATATTAATGTATTTCATTTTAAATTTCATCTGAAAACCTAACTCACCATCTTGAAGAGGTTGTGAAAATTATTTTATCTTTAAGGACCCATTTTGTTTAACTTGCAAAGTTTCAAATGACGACTTTTTGTTGTTGGAGGAGTTGTGTTTCCCTCCATTTTCAAATCACGTGGTATCAAATCTCCAATCAAGGTAATCCACCATGCCACTACATGAAGTCCTTATCTCCATGATAAGAATTGTGGCGTGCTACAATTATTATAAACATACAGGAACACAAATTCCCATGGATGGAATCTGAACATTCTCTCCAATACCATCTTTCTTTGGCTCCAACAAAATTCATCTTGAAGTCTCGCTTTTCTAGATACAAATTTGATCGTATATCTTGAAATCAGAAGCAACTCAAATGTCGCCATGTATTGTTTTACACTTTGCTTTACTGTCCTCAAGCTGCACTTGTACTCTTTGATGTACTAGTTACATTTGTTCAATGACATGCTTGAATTTGTCTACATTATTATAGTCATCTTCTACACAATCTTTATCAAAGATCAAATTCACAAACAAGATTCACATCGAAACACTTGTGTAAGTGAGTGCTTGACACAAATGTACACATATTGGATGACATGCATATACTCATCCCAAAGCCCCTAAACAAATGGAATCATCATCAAACCAAAATATCATATCATGCTAAAGTAAACACAGTTATTGCAAATGAGTGATTGTACATAACTTCACTTTACAAAGTACCCAAACAGGAATATACAACAATTATTTATAGTTTTACAAAGCAAGAAAACTGTACAAAATAATCTACCCATTCTTTTCCTAACTCAATCTTATGGGTTCTCTTTATGCACCTGCTCTGCTTCGAAGGCTGCTTCAGGAACTAGATCAGTTTCTAATTTTCCACATGTCCCTTGCAAGTGATCCAATGACCTCTTCTTCCTTCTTTGGAGGAAGTTACAAATGTAGTTTCCAACGCTTTTAAATTTGGTGCCCATTCATGCTACAATGGGTACAAAAATTCTTACGCTTTCCCATCGACAAGGAAGTGTTTATAACTAAGAGAGGTTCCTAATACCTTGTCATAAGGATTTGATCCATTCTTTTTACCATCGCCTTACATTGCTCATAATCAGCCACACAATGGTCAGCCGCATAACAAAATGTGCAACGCAACATTTCCCATAAATAATCAAAATCACCAACATTTTTGAAATTCCCATGACACGCATACCTATCCTTTGGGTTGTGACTTTGATGAAAAGAATTGGACTTTGCATGTCCCTTGGAACATTCATCTCTCTTTGGAGATAATTTGTCATTATCACTACCATCATTATGTGACATAACATCACTTGATGATTTCTTTTCCTCAAGAATTTTATAGTACTCTCCAATTTCTCCATGACCATAACCCAATCCTTCGTATTGTGGTCATTCTTTCACCTTGATAGGATTAGTGATACCTTGGACATTGAATCTGAGGCCCCTTCCATGTGCTCTGTCCCTATCCTCTCTATATGCTTTTTCCATATCCCTCTCGGATACTCTGCTCATCTATGGAACAAGATGCACTCAAAAATATTGGAACCCCTTTCCTCCTAGTGACCCATTTATAACACATCCTGATAGCCTATTAGTGGTTAGGTTTGAATCCTCCAACTCTTAACTAGAGATATAATATGGACTATTCTATATTCTTATTCATCATGATCATGTGGCTAGCCCCTTTTCCATGAATATTTGGGGTTGGAGTGGCATCCTCTCGAATTATAATGGTCAAGCATGAAGGTAAACTTCCAAGTAGTATAAATTTTGCACATGGATTCCGATTAAGGATATTCTTGTGCCAATGGAAAAGTATTTGTGTGTGGAACATGAAAAAAAAAGAAAAAAAGAAAAAAAAAGAAAAAAATAAAATAATAATTGCTAAATAAAAAAAAAATTGCCCCCAAAATATGTTGTTTAATACTTCAAGCTACTCCCAGAAGGTTTCAAACCCCATTTTTCTAAATCAAGGCCCGCCAATAAAAATGGTGTTGTGAGCTAATTCCTCAACTTTTTCCACTATGAAAGCATCAAGATGAATGTGAAACAATTTAACACTACTAGATATAGCAATAAATTGCAACGATTCTTTGTCTTTCTTGCAACTAACATTCGTAGCTATAACGACGAAAAAGAGTTTCCGCAAAACATCAAACATTTTACAGTTGTATTTTTGACATCCTCTCTATCATATCACTTTTGATGGTCATTTCCATCACAAATATTGGTGTTTTTATTTCGACAAAAATCATCGCCACATCTCTTTTTAAGACTGTTGGCTTTAGGGGTCCTGACGCAGGTTCACACGTTAAAGTTTTCCAACAAACCCCTATACTACTAGCCCTTTCGGCAGTGACATACTTGCGCAGGTCAAAGTCTCACTCGAAGCAGTATGGGAGGGTGCTAGAACCAGGTTTCTGCACTTGGAAAGAGAGGAGGTAAGCCAAGCCATGCACAACGCACAGATCTATGAAAACAAAGCTAGTTCGCAGGCTTAAATAGATAGCCGGTGTACACAGTATTACAGATCTAGATCTTAGGTCTGCATCCACATGCGTTCGAACAACAAAGATATAAATTAGGGTACACACAATAGACCAGATAGCATATATTATAGATAAACACAGCAGATAACACAGATCATTCATAGCTTATGACCGATTTAACACAGAGCACATATTCATACAACAGATAGATCCAGAACCAAATACCAACAATACGTCTCATATATTATCAACAGATTCTTACATAACCCCAAATCCCACTTGTGCGCACAGCCAATAGGGTCTGAACACAGCAGGACAAAGGATCTTCGCACACACAGCCAGTAGGAGTCCGACCCAAATACCCGAAACCCAGAATTAACAATCCGCACTTAGCATTCACTTCTATCCATCTTCTCCCTATCGACGCAAAAAGACTTACTATTTATACTAATTTAGCCTAGACTGACCAAGGTTTGCGGACTCCTGGTTTTACCTATTTACCTGCTTACAACGTATTGGGGCTTTTATCCGCCCTATCACCCCTGCGCTAGACTAACTATAATAAAAATAATACAAAATTGGACCAGCTTTCATCAGTGTGGGAGACCCTGCTCCAACAGTCCCCCAACACAATCTTGTGACTCGTCTCGAGTCACTGTAATGGTAGAGCCTCCACCTGCGCGTGTAGTGTCTAAACAATTATAACTAGTGGGGCCAATACTTCTAGGCTTTACACCGCAGCATTTTGTGTGATATCTACTAACTTCTGCGATATGGGACCCTCTGTGGCAGCAGTGACACTTCCCAGTGTCTGGTTGAGTCTATGTACCTCAGTATCTATATCCTGGGACAATTTGAGGGCAGTACTTGCCCATGGCTTCAATCTTTGTGTAAGGGTGTATTTCTTATGCTGAAGTGCCTCAATCTCAGTGCGGAGGGATTCGCTGGTTCGTAGACACGTGAGGCGCTGAGCTGGTATCAGAGTGGAGATGGTAGCCCCAATTTGTTCAAACTCTTCCCATTTTTGGTGGAGCGCCTAATTAATTTGTCACATGATTGGATCATTTTGAATCTGCGTCCAAAGCTGCAAATTAGTCTCCAATAACTGCGCACCCTGGTTAATTTGTCCCGTAATGGTGTGGGTGGTCGCAGTGACTAACGTAGCTCGTTGAGCGCGAACTTCGGGAGGCGTCTCAAACTGTAACTTGCCCTGGATATTACTGATTTTCTGCTCCATCTATGTCTTTAGGGTCTGCATCTCTGTTCTGGAAGCCCCCAGTGCTGCTGCCAATGCTTCTATCTGTAGCGGGGGTGTGGCTCCAGGGGAAGGTTCCTCTGCTACTTCCATGTAGATCTTGTGTATAACCGTCTATAGCTCTACTTGTTGGGATGCTGTGAGAAGCACTGCAGTATTCTGCTATGCGATTATTAGCTCGGCCAGGGCAAGTTGTTGACTTACATGTTGGCTCCAATGGCAGATCTCGTGACAAACCACTGTATGAATATCCTGTACTACTTCGTGTGAAAGCTGGGTGAGACTCAGTTGTACTCTTGTTCCTGCTCGCTTCTGTGTTGCTGGGTCCTAATCTTCCATGATAAGGGCACCGCTAGGGATTTGGCAGAGGTGCCTTTCCCCCTTAACTAACGCCAGTTCTCTCGAAGGCGAGGGGTCCCAGCCTCGAGTGACCTGAGTCTGTGCGTCATCTATCTTACTTTGTAGAGCGCAAAGCTCATTCTAAATGGTATCAACTGTAAGCTTTTTTTGCTCTGCAAGAGCTTCCCATCACTCCTCTATGTCGAATCTAACAGTGTTTGCTATTTATTCAAGATCGCCTCCCATTAAGGTGTTCGTATCGTCTCTTTCCTGGTGTTGAGTCCGGTGCTTTTTTTGTGCTCCTTTTACAAGCTCGCTTGTTCGTTTGGTACTTCCTATGATGATATTTGGAGGCTCACCGTCAGTCCTTGTAGTGGTCTTGTGTGGGTGCTGGGTTGGTGGAGTGTTCTCAATTGTTGTTGTGCCCGTAGCTTTTCCCGAGGCACTACCGAGCACTTCAAAATTCCTAGGGGGGTTTTCAAAGCGCAGCTTCCATGCAGGTGGCCATTGTATAATCACCTGTTCGACATCCTCATCTGATACCATAAAGGGAAGCATCATCCAAATGTTATCCACACGGTTGCAGATTTGAATGTGTCTCATCATAGCTTGGAATTTGGCGATCCCTTTGTATCTGTCATATATGATGGGGGATATCCAGGGTCGCGAGTTGATTGCTTCTACCAAGCTACTCTAGAAAAGGACCCAAAAGGCTTGGTTGTCTTCTGAGCGCTGCGCATCTTTGGAGTCCCACAAATAGGCATATTGAGCTCCTTCACACATATTAGGTTTATGCTCATGGATGACTGCTCCCTCAGGGGTTTTCCATGTGACGAGGGCGATAAGAAGTAGTAGCCAAGAAAAAAAAAAGGTTTTCCAAGGACCTGGGAGTTGTGAACATAGATCAGGAATTCATCACGTAGGTGTTGTGCCCACTTGTAGCAAACCCCGTTTGCACACTGACTAGCTAACTGGATGACATACGTAGGAACGTTGTGAGTTGGCACTTCTGTATTAATTTAAAGTCCAGTATTTGGGTACCTAATCATATAGCATTATCATTGACAGATTCGATGATGAACCCCCTCGTATTCCTGAGCACACAGTAGTCCTGACGCACCTCAGCAGCTGTTTCTACTTCATATTTCTTGCCTAACTTTTCCATGGGGTGCGTACTGGTCATTGGGAGGCCCGTAATTCGGTTGATTAGCATAGGATCAATAGGAATTCTATCCTAAATCCATAAACAGCCATCGTGAATTAGTGCGAGCAATTGGCAGGCCACCCGATCCATGATAGTGTAATGGCCAAAGTGGGGCATGCGCATGAGGTTCAAGATTCTGGATCCGGCTAGGTTGGCTACCTAGAATTGGGGGATGACCGTGACTCCTTCATGCGTGTTGATTGTGTCACAATATAATGCCAGGGTCAATTGAGGAAAATTTTTAGGATTTTCCAAGTCGTGATCAAGAAATTTGACTTCCCGAAGGCTTTTGCAAACGTCTCCAATCACAGGAACGTCTCCGAGAGTCAGGGGATATTGTAGATATGCTTCTAGACCATTCAGGTTTTCTGGTGTGCACGTCAATTTTTTGCATGGTCGAACGACTGGAGGTAGCCAGTCGATGGGGTTAGCTGGTTGGGCTTCTTCTGGCATATATAGACAGTAGGGTGACTGTGGTGTTTGCGGGGATGTTCTATTTTTTCCTGCAGCTCCTCTGGCATCCGGCGGGGGCTATCCTGATCCTTGGGTTGGTTCCTTACCCTTCCTTGCAAGTGGGGATACAGGTACGTCTTCTCCCTCAGATTCAATATCCATTATATCGTCTTCCTCGTGACCTACTAGTGCAGAAATTTTAGAAGTACTATGAGTCATTGTTCGTGCTCGGAATACGAATTCAGTTTCTGGGGGGTAATTTGCAGGAGGAGGGGTGGTTTTCCCAGACATGGGAGTCACAGCGCAGAGAGAAGTCATGGTTATAGAGTGTGAGTAAGAAGGGACTGTAAGCTGAGTTAGCCTGGATATTTTATAGCCTCCATGATTATTCAATGGTTGGGTAGATATTATGCGGAACTCACCATCTGGAGAACGAATAAGAATCCGCAAGATTTGCTTCATTAATTGTCTTAAAAACGATAACTTCTGCTTTTTACTAGACATGTCGATGCCAATGGATACTTTTCGAACCCCAAGTGCGTTTGGTACTTCTGCCATATCTAACTCGATCATCCTGAGAGGAGGTGCTTCCTCCCCCAACACAGGCTTGTTCTCTAGAGCTGCGCCTTGGAAGCTGGTAGGCATGTTAGGTGTGACGATCAGTTGTGAGGGAGCCCATGCCACGTGATCGGTGCTTTGCAGGCCTTCCTCCTCATCTCGTGAACCATCAAACCGAGGAAACTCTCTTACCTCCGTCGTCATACATTTGATATCTCTGGTAATTCGGAGGCATCGTAGTGTGGATGCACACTGCAACCAATGTTTCCAGAGTTCTAACTCCTCCTTAGAGTTAGAGAGGTACCCATTATTACTTTCCTTCTCATAAGACATACTATCATTCTGTGTGGATACCATATATAAGTAATCTCCCTCTTCGCTTCCTTGCATTGTCTCGGTATATCATCGTCCTTCTGCAGGGTCTAACAGGATAACTACTCGTATTCCACTGTTCTCAAATATCATACTCCTCTTGTTCAGGTTGATGATGCCTCCCATTTAAATCGCCCAATCCAAGCCTAGAAGTGCTGGGTAGGGGTCCGCATCTTCTATTGTTTGGATAACTTCAAAGTCAGCTCGTATCCTAACCCCAGCAATGTTCACAACTATTTTTGATAGTTTTCCCAGTGGCACTATCTTTTGTTGATTAGCCATGCGTAGCTATAGAGAGGACCATTCGAGCTTAGGTTCACCCATGTGCTGCCAAGTTTGTTGAGGGAGCACGTTCGCATCGGATCCTAAGTCAAGAACAACTTGCTCCATCTCAAAATCCCCAATCTGCACCGTTAGCCGCATTTCTTGACCTGTTCTCTTATTCTGTGAGTATAGTTTTTGCACATTTTTTTCTTGTGTGATAGGCATGGTTTTCTCTGCACACCCATCGATCAGTTCCCGAAAACTCTCCATAGCTTGTTGGTTGCACAACAACTTTATACATGCCTGTAAGAATGGTTTGACCTCGTCTCCCTACTCCGTGTTAGGTGCTCTTATATTGTCGTAATCATTACTTGTGGTAGGGCTGAGTTCTTTTGAGGGATATCCCTCTTCTTCCACAACGGCTTCCATCGACCCCTTTTGAACTAAGGCAGTTATTGGTGCTGCCCCCCAGGGTTCTGTTTTCACCCTCTGCACATTTTGCGTAGAGTTCTTTTCCTAAACCCTTTCTAATAGAATCGGACACTCCTCAATAGAATGATCCAACTGTATACAATATCGACATGTCTACCGAATTGGGTTGATACAATCTTGTGCAAAATGGCCTACTTCCCCACAATTGTAGCAAATCAGTTGACCTCGTTCTTAGCTTACGATGCCTCCTCGGCCTCCTCCCCTTCCTCGTGCTGGGGATCCTCCTATTCCCGTGGGGGACCTAGGTGAGGCTGGATCGGACCAAACCCTGAATATGTTTCCCCGGTCAGTTAGTAAATCATATGTGTGACACGTTTGCTCATCATGGCCAATTGTTCTGCAGAACCGGCACCACTATTGGTTAACTTTTGGACCATATGTGGTAGCGTGAGGGAAGTGGCTAGTGTCATTTATCCTAGCAACGCGGCAATCCTCACACCATATCATTGCTCTACTGGATCCCATGGCCTCCCCAGGTCGTAAAGGGCTAGGCGCAGCTAGTAATGGGCAGTTATCCTTGGTGTGACCCTTTACTCGACACTGGATGCACCATTTCTTGGGGCTGGCTTCTGGCCCTTGCTCTTTGCATAGATTGTAAATTTCCATATGCATCACCTCTAGCTGGCCTTATATTTGTTGCACCCCCAACTGGGTGTCATCCCTTGGGGCAGCTTCTACTTTCATAGCTATTTCCAGTTCTTTTTCATGTGTTTCGATATATTGTTGTCCCATAGGTACCCGTAAATGAGGTAGCAGCATAGTGATGAACCATTCTGTGTGTTACCGGTCATCATACTGGAATCTGCCTTCCCTGATTACTTTCTTTAACCTCTGATATGCTTCCCATACAGATTCATATGATCCTTTCTTGATGTCTTTTAGTTCGTTGACTATCTGCGAATAGGATTTAGGTCTTTTGAACTGCTGCTTCAGTGTCGTTTTGATCTCATCAATAGTTGCATTTGCATGTTGTCCAACGTATCCCATATAAAAATCTAGTGCTCTTTCTTCGAAAGCCAGAGATAGCTGGGCCTACTTCACCGAATCACTTGTGGTGTTTTGCGCTGTCCATACTAATTCAGCAACAAAACAGAACCTATCCATATCCTCATCACCCACACTCTTGATGGTAGGTAGTTTTAAACTCATAGCCATATCTACCTTCCTTTTGGCATTCTGGCATTACTTGACTGCTCTTTCAAAATGCTCTTGGTCCCGACAACGGAACCATTTGTTGGCTTTAGGGGTCCCGACCCAGGTTCGCACGTTAAGGTTTGCCAACAAACCCCTATACTACTGGCCCTTTCGGCAGTGACCTTCTTGCACAGGTCAAAGTCTCACTTGAAGCAGTATGGTAGGGTGCTAGAACCAGGTTTCCACACCCAGAAAGAGAGCAGGTAAACCAAGCCACACACAACGCACAGATCTATGGAACAGAGCTAGTTTGTAGGCTTAAATAGATAATCGGTGTACAAATTATTATATATCTAGATCTTAGGTCCACATCCACGTGATTTTTACAAGCAAAGATATAAATTATGGTACGCGTAGTAGACCAGATAGCATATATTATAAATAAACACAACAGATAACACAGATCATTCATACCTTATCACAGATTTAACACAGAGCGCAGATTCATATAATAGATAGATCCAAAACCAAATACCAGCAATACTTCTCATATATTATCATCAGATTCTTATATAACCCTAAATCCCACCTGCACACACAGCCAGCAGGGTCCAGACACAACAGGACAAAGGATCTCTGCGCACACAGCTAGTAGGAGTCCGACCCAAATACACGAAACCCAGAACTAACAATCCGCACTTAGCATTCACTTCTATCCATCTTCTCCCTATCGACGCAAAAAGACTTACTATTTATACTAATTTAGCATATACTTACCATGGTCCGCAAATCGTGGTTTGCAGACTCCTAGTTTTACCTATTTACCCACTTACAACGTATTGGAGCTTTTATTTGCCCTATCACCCTTGCGCTAGACTAACTATAATCAAAATAATACAAAATTGGACCAGATTTCATCAGTGTGGGAGACCCTACTCCAAATATATATATATATATATATATATATATATATATATTCTCACATTAAAAACAGGTTTGTTATTCTCATATTAATTCATTGTTTTTTAAATGAATCCAAAGCAAGGCCATTTTTTGAATCCAGAGCAAGGCCAGTTATTCTCAGGGTTAAAGAGTCGAGTCTAAGTGAAGACTCCACAACCAACCATGACCGTATTCGTGGGGTACCTTCCACCCCCCCTTCTCCTCCACTACCACCTAATCTAGCCTTCCAAGATTTGGTCAATGTAGCCCCAAAATTCAAATGTCCAAAACCCTCACATTTTGTGAAGAATATGGACCTATTTCAAAGTTCCAAGTATGCTAAAATCAATCCCAAAGTATGCCATTATGCTTTCTTGAAAAGGACCTGATTGGTTAGTTCATAGGGATCTATCCTTCCCCAAGAACATTGAACTAGTGGGTAGAGAAAAATTGGAAACCACTTATCAAATGCTAGATCTCGACCTATTTTTGTAGAAGCGGATTCTTCTCATTCTCGTTTGAAAGGAAAGAGTACCAAGATTTAATATTTAAAGGTGGTCATTCCTCATGGGCACCCAATGGATATATTTGGATAGATGGAATCCTTATTTTAATTTATAAAATTATGTCCCAAAAGATGGTTACAACCTAGGTGAAGTTCCCTCGCATTCCCCTCCATTGTTGGAACAAATAATCCTTTAGAAACATTTAGAACATGCTTGGAAATACATAGAAAAAGTTGAACTTAAGGGATACATGTGTGCATGTGGTCGAATATACGTGGAAATTGATCTAGAGAATGGTTTGTCAGAAGAAGTACAATTTAACCTTGACAACTGGACCTTTATCCAACTAGTAGACTATGAACAACTACGTTTCAATGCAAGAATTACCATCATTACGACCATTTTTAAAAAAAATTCCCAAAAGGAGTGGATGGGGAAAAACAACAAGAAGAGGGAGACCAATGGCAAGCCCAAAAAAGAGGAAGAGGAATGAAAAAAGATGGATAGAAACATATGCAAGGTGCCTAAGAAATACAAATTTCCCACCCCCTCATCGCCCTCCTAAAGCTAAATGCACAACCTAGAGGTTGCATACAAGAAAAAATTACCCTTAGTATCTCAACCAATTCGCCCCCCTTGATAATGAAGGTTCATGAAAAGAAGGGAAAGATGAGGAGATCATAGGGCATGAGATGCATGTTGAAAAGAAAGAATCGCCCAAAAAATTTGATGAAAAAATTCAAAAGCTAGAATATATTCGAATTAAAGTAGATTAAGGAGAAGGGAAATAATCAAAATATGTGGAATATTTCTTATCCCCCACCACAACCAGAGATAATCCTAATTTTTTATCTTCGATTTATGATCGATCTAAAGATGAGATGAAAAAATAAGTTCAACATCCTCAAAATAATGGGAGAGTAGTAAGGATGTAACATACAGATTGGGACAAAGAAAGAGGAACCCAAATTATTATCAAATCCCTGGCTTTGAACAATCAATGAGGCCCAAGGAAACAAGGATTCACAAGTGCCCATATATATGGGGGATTAAAATTTGTTAGTAAATGATGATTGTTGTCTGCTAGAATTTCAGGGGGTGGAGAAGTGAGAAAAGGGAGTCTGCAATCAAAAATTTAATCAAAGAAGAAAATCCCCAAATTGTCTTCCTTCAGGAGACGAAGAATCCATCAACAAAAGTAGAATAACATGAAGTAGCAACACCTTTTCTATTAGGTAAAAGGCTCCAAGATCTAGAGAATTAAGTATTTTATAGTAGTCAACACTATTTAATATAATAAAGGAGTAAAAATGAAACCATTGGTTAGTTGTGATCCTTCTTCATGTTCCACCCAAAAAATTATGCCATATGATCAATCTCTACTTGACAATAACCTATTTAAGTACGGTTTGATGTTGGGATTCACTAATGAATTTAAAATAAATCCTTCCAAGAGAAATATGCATCATTGGTGGTGACTTCAACACCACAACGCATCCATGGGAAAAGAAGGGTGGATATGTTGTGAAGGACATTTTTCAGAAACACATGGATGATTTTATTTCACATTGGGAGCTCATTGATATCAAGCCTTCCATGAAATTGGATGTAGAACAACCTAGGAATCACTAAAAAATATTTCTAAAGCCTAAATATTGGTTGTTCTATTTTTGGGAAGGTGAAAATGCTTGATTTGTTTACTCAGGAAATCAAAATATGCATAATGATAAAGAATGATTAATGTCATTTTAAATGTTCCTGCTAGAAAAATAGACAATAAAAAAATATATGGTAGTTGTGACTAAATATTGCCTGAAATTTGAAGAGAAAAAAAATTGGGTCAATAAAGCAATATTACAATTATAAATGTGTAACCTACAATGGTATATCCAAGGACATAGGTAGGCTATATTTGATTTCATAAATATGGCTAAAATTATTATGTGAGTGGCTTGGGTCAAGAGGCTAAACGTCATTTCATATATAAATAAAGGATTCACTCACTCTTAGTGATATGCTAGAAAATACTAAAGGTTTTGACATGGCCATCCTCGATCTTGGAGCAATTGAAAAGTTCAAACTTTGATATCAGAGTAATAACATGCCAAATTAGCTAACAATTATAAAATAGGTTAGAAATTTTATTTTTTAGCAAGACTTTTTCTCCAAGTCCAAGAAGCTAGCTATTTCTCACCTTTTCAAAAACTTGTTGATATCATACATTTCCAATATTATAGAACATTTTTTGCACAAGGAACATCTATGTATTCAACATACTTTCCTCAACGTGACATAGTTATTGCATGTAATTGTCAAGTATTATACCTTATATGAGACATAATAAAATATATGTAGACTAACCAAAAACCATGCAATTGAGAAGATTGCAATTCATTTATTTAATATTAAATAAAAGAGGAAAAACCCTTGGGGATAATATTGTGGATTATATATCTTTAAATTCAAGGGAATTACCAAAAATTCCCAACAGGACCATAACTAGGGAACATAATTTCAATGAGTGCACCCATAATACGGAAGCACATTCCATCATAGTAGATTTGGGAAACAAAAGTGGAATACAATTTGATCCTTATAATATTGAAAAAGGCTTTCATTCCTTCTAATATTACCTTTTTAAACTACATGGAACAATATGGCTGATTTATTATAGTTTAAATATAAGTGTTTTTATGTTCAAGCAATAGAAACCCACACTTCACACTAAAAAAACACAAAATTCAACTAACAGAAAACAAAATACCTCATCAACAATACTAGAATATATCCATGTTAGTGTTTGCATAGGTCACTACCAAGAAGTTGTACTTGTATGGCACAATGTGAATGATATAGGATAGAGGGGAGGAATTTTAAAGCCCAAATCCTAACTACCTCTATTGTGTGGATGACAAAAATTCTTGATTTGTTTATCATGATAGTCAAAATATGTGCATGTGGGGTGTTTTATCAAAGAAAAAGAAAAAGAAAATAATTTGAAGCATAAACCATAACCACATGCTATTAACACTTTCAAACCAAAAAAATAAATGTCCTAACGTTGGACGTAAAACTACCTTAAAACATTAAATACCCATATACACCCAACAAATAGTGGAAGCTCTAGGCATGTTTTCCGCATATGTTTTGTAAGGATATCTATTGTAGAGGTGTAGACAATCCAATTGAGAAATAATAAAATTTTAAATACTGTTTGAATGCCAATTTGACATATGGAACCCTTATTTGTGAGGTAAGGGACTCTCTCCATGCAAAAATTTCACTACACAAATGTGCACATACCCTACCTTTTTTAGGTGGGTTTAGGAGGGTGAGATGAAGGGTATTGAAGCCAAGAAAAATTCCCAAAAAATTCTAGGAGGTAGGGCTGTATATTGGCTTCAAAACACAAGTGAAATTTGGTGAAATAGATGTGAATAAGGTGATAAAATTAGGAAAACACAAGGATTTCCTAAATTTGCAATAGAAAAATAGTAGGAAATTAGGGTTTGATGGGAACGAAGTGTAGGGAGGATGTGAATGGTAGGGAATGACAGAATATGGTCTGGGGAAGGTGTATGAGGATATTAGAGGGTAGGGTTAGGGTTTTAGTCCACTGAAATCTCTTAATAGTAGGAAAAAGTGAAAATGTAGTGGAAAAGGAAGTGAACAAGAAAATCAGTATTGTGCTTGATAAATGGACTTGAGGAGGATAGGAGATGCTTAATTATTGTTGAGGAAGCTTTAAAATCTGATGGAAATGGTGCTGGATATTGGAGGAATGATTTGGGAGCCAAAATACCCAAAACATAGCACTTTCCAAATGTGTAACACACCTCTGCTAGATGCGTAACAAGCCTGCTAGATGCGTAACAAAACAATGGTAGATGCATAAAAAACAAGCAGATGCATAAAAACACTCTCTAGATGCGTAACAACACTTTCCATATGTCTAACAGAATGCTCCAAATGTGTAACAACACTCTCCAGATGCGTAACATAATGCGCCAGATGTGTAACCAAGCCCTTTTGGAGTAGTTTTATTTCTTTTCTTCAAACCCTTGACAATAGTGGATCAATGCCAAAGGTAAGAAAGGAGCTCCACCAATCACGAAAAAACAATATGAGTTGAAAAAGCCTTCTTTTTCCTTTTTATAACATCTTTGGAATGAATTTTTGTCTTTTAGTCAAACAAAAGTCTTTGAGGACAATTTTTCCTTTTTGGAACAATTTGACTATGAAACAAGTTTTGAAATAAGACAAAGTGTCTTACATTAGTCCCCTAACTATGCTAACTCCATTTAAAATACTGATGTGATGAAAATGAAGCCTTGTTCACCCTCTTTGGTGAAATTTCTGGACTTTTTAGTGGCAAAACAAGGACACCTAGACAACAAGCCTAGATGGGATATGGAGTGATTAACCTAAGACTCTAAATAAAAATGAGTTACATGACCTTTGAGATGATGATGGCCATGAATGGAATGAGGGGAGAAGAATCACTGACCTAGACCATATGCAGTGACCAAAATTTATTTGAAAACTTATTTGAAAAGATGAAATTTTGACCTAGGACTACTAGCAAATAAACTGAAAGAGCATGTTTGATCACTGAACATATTGACACTAACAGGTTATACACATCTTGGGAGAGGTTATGGAGCCCATTTCATACATGACGTCATGCCATAGCTTGAGGGCATTCTCTCCTTGATGAGTTCCACCTTGATAATGATACTAAGCCACCCTAGCATGATGATGTGACATTTGGGGTGCCTTTTGATCATTGGAGGTGACTTTTTATAATAATACATGACGTTTTTATGAGGATAGACAATTGTTTTATGATACATTGCATCTTTTGAGAGAGCCGCTACTTTTGGAGCATTTACATCCCTTGTCGTAGATAATGTCACCATTTTGAGCACTTTTAATTCATACATGTCATTTATGATGGACAATTTTATGTTTTGACATCATACCTTTGTTTTAGAGGCATATTTGGGGATCAAATTGAGATATATCCACCTATTATCATGGATTATCATGTTTTTAAGGGCTTTTAGTGAATTTTGGCATTAGAGAGGTAAAACACTTGGTTTTCCTCATATAAATAGTGGAGCGCTAATCTCATATTTGATCATTGAAACTTGTGGTGGATTAATACTACTTGCTTACTTATCTTACTAATGTGATATGGATGAATGACTTATACAAATTCATTTTTTAGGTTTTAATGGTGATCCATGGTTATGGCTTCAACGATGAGTATTGATTTATTGTGTAAGTGTTTTCTTAATCATGTTGGAGTTGTTTATCAAATGCATGAAGTATGGATGTGCTTATCAGGTGGTGAAGGTGCATTATTTATCTTGTATTTTCTTAAATAAATCCCATCTTGCAAAACTAGGAGAGATTATGGTTAGATACCTCCTCGATATCATTTTTAAGCAGTAGGTTTGCGTAATCCTCCATGTGAAGATGATGTGCTTCCATTCTTGGATGACTTTCTCAATCTACTAATTTTGGTAGTGAATTAAATGCAATCAATTATTTCGATCAATCCGTAGCCTTGGGAAACAATAATTTCAATGATGATGACTCTTATTTATGTATGCAAATCGAGTATTCCCACATACATCATCTCGATTTTACAATTCCTGAGAATATTTTGATCTAACCAAATTATATCTAGAATCTAATCCAACCGAAGAAAATTTCATTATTGAAACTTCCTCTTCATCTCACTATCCCTTGTTCTCTATTATTTGTGATGCATCTACTCGTGAGGGAGATACTCTGTGCTCTTCAAGTTATTCATCCGATGGGTTAACTTCTAAAATTGACACAAGGTGGTAATATTATCCATGATGAAAATTAAATTAATCAAATCATTGATATCCTTTTCTATCTCCTATCATCTCTTATTTTGCATGAATAGAACTCTTCAAATCACCTTTCTCATGAAATTTCTCCATCTCTAGATTTTGTGATCGAAGAATATTTCGACTTGAGTAATCCGATTGTCAAAGTTGTAAAATATTATCAATTCGATGACGGGAGATAGCTACAACTGGGTGATAATTGGCCTCAAAACCAATGGTAGCAGTTATCCTCACACCATGCATGATCTAGTTCAATCTTCGTGATGTGATTTTACAATCATTGAAATTTTATGGATTTTCCAGAGTCGGGGCACTTCAAATTCCATTGATGGTTATGTCAAGATCTTGCAACTTTGGTAAGACCCCGAACTAAGTCGACTATGGTTTTCTTCACAAAACTCTTTTTTTTGCATCGTTTCACTCATGTAAATTCTTCTTAAAAATATATTTGGTATTGCGGATATGATATGTCGATCTTTCAAGATTCGTTTTTTGATCGGATTAAAGATGATTCATCCGCATGTAAATATCATGTATCGTAATAGCGTTTGGAATGTATATCTCTCATAAAATTATGGAACTGTAAGTAAATTATTATAAAGATTAACTTTCTCCAAAGAGTCATACTTATCACACTCTTTTGAAAACAATCGAATCCAGTCCTTCTTCCGAATATTTTGATGCTAACTTTCTTCATCACACCTCAAATACTCTTAATTATCAGTGAATGATGGATTATTTGATGAATCAAATTCTTCTTCACTTGTTTTTACCTCGACTAGTTTCATGTGTTTGTTATAATAAAATTAATTTTTACTTCTTTTGATGATTACGATTCTAGTATAGTTCACGTAACCAGTCACAAGAAAATGGTTTGTTACACTCATCACGTGAGGAAGATGATTCTATTATGCAGATATCCTGAACTGCTCAAATTGATTTATCATTGGTAATTCCAAACTATGAATTTGATGCTTTAATTATCCCATCCGATCGTGATTATGTTTATGATGATTGTCATTAAACTTACTATTTTCCCATCAACACATCCAATTACGCGCCATTTTACATCATTTTATTTTTATGGTTTAACATCTCACTATCTAGTGTACTTGTCAAGTGGTTAACAAACTTCCGCATTCACGATGGTTATGTCAAGTCCTAATTATCTTGACATGCTTGTAGAATATAATCGGGGAATCTATTTCTCCTCACAATATTTTCATCGTAATATCGTGCTCTAATTGCAAATTCATGTTTTCAAATATTTCGGGGTTTTCAAGAGGATTATCAAGAATTTTATGATCCAATCATTGAATGGTTAGAACAATCTTATCCGGCAAGCTCCATCGCAAATAACAAGTTTCGATCTTTCGTCACGTTTTCTAAGGAGTTCAATGTAGATGGAGACACATTCACTAGGGAAGCTTTAGAGTCTTGTTAATAATGGTTCTCATAAAAAAAGTAAGAATATAAACTCGTTAGAAGTGGTGGCTATGGCCTATATTACATACGACATGCAAGACCTTCAATATTTTGTGTGTTATTCAAGTTCTTATATTTTCTGGTTGCACATCGTTTTATATTTGTTTTTAGTTGATCGTATCTTTGTGGTTGCAAGTCGTGGAAACAATTATGATGGATACATTGGAAATTCCATTATACGTGACCTTGACATTCTAGCTCATTAGGTTAGGAGTAGGTTTAGTTGCATTTTAGTTTACCTACACATTCATCCCGCATTCATTTCCTATGATTTGTCTTGCTTTTCCTGGGTTTTTGGTTTCACACAATGTTTTTCTTTAGCCACTTTTCGCTTTTTTGTTTTTATTTCCTCGTTGTGTTTTGTCTTTCCTTTCGTTTCTTTATGACACCTTGCATAGAGACGCTCTATGGCCAAAAAGGGAATGTGGAAAAAATATAAAGGACTTTGTGACACTACAACATTTGGCTAATTATTTTTCCTTCTTCCTTGTCTTGGTTATGTCTTTTGGTCGATGATGTTCCAATGGAAAATATGATCCTTGCATTAAGAAAGCCTTATGTTAAACCATGATCTCCATGTATATTCTTGAAAACCTCATGCCTACACTCGATTTTTTATGTTTCGGTGTTTTCAAAGCAGTCCAATCAAGTAGAGAAGGAAAAGAGGAAAATATAAACGAGCAAACCAATATCAAAGGTCTAATATATTATTATTTGAAAGGACAACCTATCATGCCCTCAATAAGTCGGATCCCTCTTCCGCCCCTCAAATAAATAAGTGTCGATACAAAATCTTATATAAAATAAATAAATAAAGGAGAAAAGAAGAGAAAGGCTTCCTCGCGCAAAGAGGTGAAGCAAGAAACCCGTCGGGCTATCGTCCAAGCTCGCTAGCAATGAAGAAAATTTTGTGTTCCTGAACCGACTTAGCCGAGGTACCGTATAGGCCTCGCTAAAAAACCTGAGCAACACCAGGAGATGAAAAACTATACTTTGAAAATATAAAGCTCACGAACTTCATTACCCTATCCCGATTCGAAACATTTCCGTGATCATTGGTCTTATATTTTTGTTTAACCGAGTAAAGGAATGAAGGGGACTATGTTCATGCACAAGGTAAGTGGGGAATCCATAGTAATTTGAATGATGAATCAATACTCCCCGAAAAACTAGACGTACAAAAAATTGACCAAGAGCAGAGAATTTGAGTTCTACCAGTGTCGCCAAGTTTTTTTGTTGCAAAAAACACCCTCTAAAATTTTTCATACACTCGAATTTTGGAGCCTATTGTGTATCTTGAGATCAGTCATTTGATCTCCCTCCTTCGGTTAGAAGTTTCGAAGTCACTTTCTCACACATGCTCAGTCTACAACAAGTGCATGAGCACATTATTTTATGCAAGCTTGGAAAAGCATATAGCATTCAATAAAGATTGTGCCTGTGCGATGTCCAAACCATGTTGATAGTTAATGTACACTATCAACGATAGTTTCTCACATTCTAGCTGCATTTGAACTTCCATTTCGGTGAATTTTTCAAACTGTCACTTCCGCACACCTTTGTTTTCACAATTGTCGATTTCATCTTTTCAGTTATCGCTTTCACTTTATTTCACTCTAATTAGTGTCATTTTCATGTTATAGTTTCTCTGGAATGTGTTAATTTTACTTTCGTTCGCATATCGCAAGTGTATTCGCATTGTAGCAATCATCGTCTTTTGGCATGTTGAGTGTCGAACAATGTACATAATCTTGTTTTTATGGTTTCAAGAGGTTATATTTGTGAAAAATATTTTGTATTTTACCATGTAGACATCCATCACACTCATTTCCAATTTTTTAAGCATTGTCGCACAAGTGTCGTCACAGTCGTCACAAAGTGTATCTTTAGTGTTGCACTTATCATAGTTGTCACAAAGGTTGTCTAGCATTAAGAGTAAGTATGTGTTCATGTGTTCTAGATTGTCTATGTTGTGTCTATAAAATGTCAAATGTGTGATCACAATCAAGTTCTATCATTTTTCACATCAGTTTCATTGATCCCACTCTTAGCAAAATTTCTAAAAATTTCAAGAACTTAGCCTCATCCAACCTTCCCTAAATTGCGCATTGCGCAATCCCAACCCTCAAGATCAACCATTCCTCTCGACATTGTGTAATGTGCATTTCGCCTCTAGGATCGTGCATTGCACATTTTTCGCGTTCCGGCCCGAGCCTTGGCCTCCAAAATTGTGCAATTTAGCCCTCCAAAGCATGGCCCCAATCGCGCATTGCGCAATATTTTAGTCTGCAAGGTCAAACCTTGGGCTCTTGAACTGCAAGCAATAACCGGATATTATTTTCCTCCCATAACTACACAATCGTGAAATAGTGCAAAAATCCCTTTAGCCTAACTCACTAACTCCAAAATTGCGCAATTTCTCTCTCCCACCTAGTCGCACTACACATCGTGTAGTCTCAAGGCTCAAGCCTCAGCCCATGATCTCTTGAATTTTGCAATTTCGTAATCGCTCGAGTTCCTCTATTCTCCGAAACTATGCAATAAGATGATCCAGATGCCCATCCCATCATTATATCGTGCGAGCTCCCGCAGTCGCGCAAATTTCTTCCTTAGTCCAACTTGAGCTGCGCATTGCTCGCTCTTCAAGCTCAATATTCACCCTTTACTTCCCAAGTTGTGTAATTACGTGTAGTTATTGGGCCTCTTTCCTAGCTTTTCACCGGGTTCTAGCTCATTTGGTGGATCAATACGCACCATCTTAGATTAGTGGTTTTATCGATCTGATGTCATCTTTTCATGAGTGGATTGCGTATGTAGGTACTTTATCATGCAATGGAAATATGATGAAGAAGGAGATGGAGGAGGAGGACATGTTAGAAGACACGTATGGAGTCGAAGAGATAATATGATCATCATGCAAGAAGATGAAGGAACACCGTGACTATAATACAATATGAAGATCAAGATCACATGGAAGACTCCCTCATATTCAAGTCATAAGGAGGAGGAAGAAGAAGAACATGTACCATATTTTCAAGAAGAGACAAAGAAAGAAGCAAAGAATAAGGATAACTTGACACTTTCACATCATCATGCAATCCATGCCATCGCTGACATGTCATGTCCTGTCACAAAGTCATCACTATGCCACATCATTATTGTGGATTATATAACTACCTATGTAAAATGTATTGTATAGTGGAAGTTCAAAGGACACATTCAAAATATGAAGAGTCATGTAAATTCGAAAAATTCATAGGATGTCAAACAATCATGAGGGTAGTCAAAGAGTCACAATGAATTTGAAGCATCACCTCTTGGTGATATATACACCCTCATTATATGAGCAAAGTGACTTTTTTCACCTTTCGTCTCCTCTCGCAAGGCATTAGAGAGACAGATACTAGTTCGTTTTGGGGAGTAAGGAGTGGCTCCAATGCTCCACTATTAGAGCTAGTGATGTTCAATGTATACATGTGTCTTTGGAACTTTTACTTAATAACAAAATCCTTCAAGGCCAGCACGTTCTTCATGCATGGATTATGAATATTTTTCGAGACTATTTTTGTGGATGTTTTGTATTTCATATTTTCTTTCATATCGTGTTATATTAGTTGAACTATTTTGGTTATTTTAGTACTTATATTATTGAGAATGTGTTGTAATGGTTGTTATCATGTATCCCATCCTCTGTGGAATATTCCACAGATACTAGACATATATTTCTCATTCGAATGGTTGTAATGATCATTGCATCCGTTTTTGTGGACTATTTTCGTTTGGATGTTAGACGAATCCTTCTTGTTCATGTGTATCTCTACTTTGGGTGGTACTATTACCTCTCTCTTAGAGGCTCACTTTTACTTTTTCCCTCCCACAATAGAGGAACTTTGACACACTTGCAACCGAACACTCACCGTGACACACTTACTTTGCTTTTCAAGGCACATACGTGTTCCTATCTCTTGTTGATAGTTACAACTAAGGAAAATCTATAAGAATACATGGAAACGGGCTGATACTCGGGATGGGGCTCTTATTCCAAATGGTGTGAGGTATAATTGGGACTTCACATCGGGGAGAACCCCTTGGTTGACAGATTTCCAACACCATCAAAAAGAACCCTAAAACTATTAAGGATACTCAGATATGTAGCAAAATTAATTGAACAAAAAAATTCAATAAGCCATCATTAACCAAGGAAGATGAAAAATAATACTAGAATCGAAATAAGAAATGGGTAAAAAAATGTAGATGTGGAGACAAATGGTACCTAGGACACAAATGAAATAATAAAAAATATATATACTTGCAAGCGAAGCAAGAATCAAACACTTTTTGCACTAAATCAAAGAGGGAAAAAAGGGAAAACAATTTCCATGTAGAAAAAATGGGACATTTGGGGATAGACGTGAGGACATGTCACTACACTACTATAAGCTAGTGGATGGGAAGAAAGAAGTCCAAAAGTTAGATGATGAAATTACTATAGCATATAACACATATTCAAACCATGATGAAACATGGCGTAAAAGAATCACCGGCTTCAATCTCTTGTGCCCAACAAAATAAAAATGAATAAAACAAACTTCAATGAAATACAAGTACTCCAAAAAGATAAAATACCACCATCACTTGCAAAATACATTCCATCGCATTTCGAAAGAATAGGATGAAATATCCAAGAAAAAATTAAAAGAAACTACAGAAATTACATTGATATCGCTATAAAGGAAACAATAATGTAAGACCTTGAAACATAAAGGGGTAATAAAAATAGAAATATTGCAATATTCGCAAAAATTTGACAACACACATAAGTGTGTAGGCATTATTGCCACTAAACAAGTTAACCTCTTTGTGCACCCCACCATGGACCTCACAATTTAAACTCACTAGTTGACAAAGAGGTCAAAAAGGTAGTGAAAATTTCATTGTCTCAATTCAAATACAATAACTATAACTACAAATAGAACTTAGTTTATACTACTATGAGAAAATGGACATGGTACTAGGTGTGAAATGGTTGATGTAGTTGGGAAGATATATCACAAATATTGAATAAAAAATCATGGAGTTTAATTGTCAAGGGTCAAGACATTCCACCACAAAAGCATCCTCAAATAGACATATTCTTATTTACTATGCTTTAAGTACAAGCATTCCTTACGAGGACGTCAATATTGTAAAAATAATAATAATAAATAATATTAAGTTAATCGATTAATGAAAAATCAAAGGTTACATACTTCTTCACCTCATGCCCAATGAATGGTATAAATAGGCTATCTTACGCTCATTATAACATCATTATTCTTATCGCTATTCTATCAATCAATTGATTTTATAACTACAAAAATATTTAGTGTAGACAAAAAACCATTGATACCATTAAGATTTTAACGAGTATAATTGATGTAATGGTTTCAAGCCTTATTTTTTACTATCCTTGTGTTTTTAATAATCTAAGAGTTAATGTGGAATAGCATCATTAAAACCCTGAAATACATTAAAATAATAACATATTCTAAATAATTATGAATTACACAACATTTTCATGCATTAAAACACAAATACATTAAGTGAAAAATATATGCTCACAATTTCCATTCTCATGTACAGATATATTTAAATCAAATCATTCGTTTTTACATTGTAATTCCATACCTAAAAAATTTTAAACATTATAGCTCGAATAGGTGTTCTAGCCCTTGAGAGGTGTCACAAAGGCTAGGAACATGTAGAAAAAATTAATTATCCCCAGCCCATGTAATTTTTCCTAAGTTTCACCTAGAAAAAATGTCTTGATTAAGTTAATTAATGACTATTAAATATTTATAAAGTTAAAACTTAGGAAAACTAGTTCATTAATTGACATTATTTGAGATAAGGTTTCGATTTGCCTCTAAAATCTTCTCCAAAGTTTCTAGATGATGATCTTAACCATTGATTGGGACAAGATAACTTCTAACCTTGGTCATTCGTTTGTGAATGAGAGATTGTAAAGGGAAATCGATGGTCGCATTAGAGACACATTTCAAGTTGGATGAGTTTTTAGTGAGACACCATGAGGGTTTCATTAACGATCAATAATTGAGAATAGTTTTTGTAGGTGTACTCTTCATCTAAAAAGACTTCCAGCTTAGTTTCGGAGGAGGCTTTCATTGGCGAATTATTTTTTGCATAGGTTGTGTGAGTTTCCAAAGAGGCAATGCAAATTGCCAAAGAGGTCGTCGAGTTTCAAAGGAGGGTTGAGTCACTTCCATAAGGTAATGAGTTTCCAAAGGTAGTGGAAGTTTCTAGAATATCATGTGATTTATCAAAAAGTTGTACGAGTTGTTAAAAAGGGTCATTCAAGTGGCAGCAGAAAGTCATACCATTTGGTGCATGAAGCTTGTGGGCCTTTTCCCTAGTCAATTTGATTCGTGGAGTGAAGATCGATTTGCTAGTGTGAGGCAAGCAATGAATGTAATTTATCACCGTAATATTTTCTAAAGATTTAATAATAAAGCGCTGATATTGAAAAAAATCGTTTATCTCCATCTTAGGGATTTTCCAGGACTTTTTCTCCAAAAAAACATTTTTTCAATTGTGTAATAGGTTTCTACGATATTTTGTTGCATTTTAATTTGATGGACGGTGTTGTTCGTGTTTTTTTATTCATTAATATTAGCTAAAAATTTCATTTTGTTGTGTATAAATAATCAAAATAATTTATTGGGTTAATAGCACCTTTTGAGTAGTCAAATTTTCATAAAAATCACAAATACATCCAAATCATCCCTAGCCACAAATATGTTTACATCAAAATATTTTGATCATATAATATTCTTTTTAGACTAAAGTCACAAATACATTTACATCGAAAACCATTTGGTAAAATCAAATTCTCAAACCTAAAACCACAAAAATACATAAATTAAAATATTTAATCACGCCACACACTAGAGGAAATTTCAACCTAAAAGTGTTCTCCCAAGGGAAAATAATAAAAAAAGATTATGAATTTTGGAGGAAAAGAAGAAAACTAATTTTTTCTTATTGTATTTTTTAGCTTTATCTCCTTATAGGTTAACTCAAATTTCAAGTGTAGGCACTGGTGGATGCGAAATTGAAATTTTGCATCCAACAAAGTACCCATTATCCATATTTTGAGAAGACTCACATTGATAAAAATTGAATATACACTCAAAAAGGAATGTTCAACACATTTTAATGTATCTTCATTTCTTATCAATGTGGGTCTTCAAAACTATGTATAATGGGTACTGCGTTGGACGCAAAATTTAATTTTGCGTCCAATGAGTGTCCACACTTGAAATTTGGTTAAACCTATAAAGATTAAGAAAAAGATACAATTTTAAAAAAGTAGTTTTTTTAAATTTTCCTCGAAAATGTTTACATGTACCTCTTTTTAAATTTAAAGGATTTTGATTGGTTTACATATTCGATATGAAACTTTCATGGACACTTTTAGGCTGAAATTTCCTCTAATGATCCCATGATAAAATGACAAACACATTTTTGGCCCAGCAGAGTGGGAGGGGTCATCCTTCACCCGATGATAAAAGGGAGATACAATTTGCTTGGGGACTGGCATTTCGAGAAGTAACTAAGTTGAGTATCTAGCCTCTAGAGAGGACTATAATTAGTTATTACTAAAGGAATATTGAGACAAATGGTATTCGGAGATTCAATGTTTCTAATAAAGAAACTGGTTAAGTTGAAGGCAGGAGGAATATCTATGCCAATACGTCAATACTTTAAAGGGGATTTCTCTACATTTGAGGAATTTCAAAGAGATAGAATTGTTTCATGTATATAAACATTTGAACTCAAAAGCAAATATGCTAGCTAACAAAGGAGAAACTTTGAATCAAGGGCATTATGGATATGGATCATTCACAAATTTCATATAACACTTTACCATGACAAGTCTAAACAAATTTATTGTTGAAAAATATTGTCATCTTTGCCATCAAATCAATGAATTTAGCCACCAAAAAACTCATGGGGGAGTTTTTATTAAGCATCATAATCCATATCAGTGGGCTCTATCTCACTACTTTCTCCAAGGTAGAAATCATAAATTAAATACATCGGAGTAGTGATCCAAATTTATGCAAGAATGAAATGACATATAGATTTAATTAGAAACACAAAGCTACAAGCGAAAATTGAACTTCACTGGAAATTTTGAGGTAAAAAATGAGCCTCAAAACAAAAATGTACAAACCAAACTCAACCTTCTAAGAACCAATGGGATTCATAATTTTCGGCATATGAGATCTATTGGCATGCACAATACCTCATTATAAAGATATATTTCAAGACAAAAAATCCCATCAAGCCCTTTCATTATGAGCTACCGATTTTTCGCATTTTTCAAAAAAACATCTTTAGGGCCTTAAAAAAGCCTCTAGAAGTTTTGGACCTAACAAACTCGCCAAAAATATAAAGTTGTGCTAGAATTAAGGAAATTGAAAAGAAACATGTGTTATGGGTCCAAATGGAATAGAAGGGTGGCCACCAACATCCACCGGATCAATCCTCCCCACTTGGGAAGAAATGGTCCCCATTGCATTGAGTACCTTCATGAGATGGGGAAACTTCGCCGAACTTGGTTCCCGGTGAGCCATTTTCCTTGGTGCAAGATTTGGGTCAACTTTGTAAACTCGACACTGCTTGGATCCTCTATTTACGAGTGTTCTTGATTTGTGTGTCCATGATTTGGTCAATTATGGTATGTTCAAGTGTATTTTGGGTTGATCTTTTTTGGTGCCATATGCTCGGAAATGGTGGAAAATATGGTCGAAGCGGTCCACATTGAATACGGTGGGTGAAATCCATGGAACGGGGATACCGAGCTTGAAATTATGTAAGGCTCATATTGGAGTGGTCAAAGCTTCTAATGGGTTCTAGAAACTCGTTCTTTATGTAAATGCAACCACACTTTGTCACCCACCTAAAACTTATGTGGCACCCGATGCTAATCATGCCATTGTTTGTACTTGTCATTAGCTTTATCCAAGATGTTGTAAATATGCCGATGAATGTTTTGAATGGCTCAATAAACATGGTGACCTGTATCAAGTTCATACTAAACATGGGGAAAATTATGCCTTGTAGTTGCAGAGGCAATGCAACCTCAAGGGGACATAATGATTGAAATCCCATGCCTACTTGAAATGGGTTGTGGCCTATCGAGATATGAAGAGATCTGTTGAGTAGTTTGTGTTTCACATAGGGAATAATTTCATCCCATATTCGCATATGCTTAGAGTTTTACATGCATAGTATGTTCACAATCATATTTTTGACGACCTTTGTCTACCCATTAGTCTAGGGGTGGAATGTAGTCGACTAGGTTAGCTTGGTATCCAACAATGACCATAGGCTCGACCAAATATGCTTAGGGACCTCGCTATCCCGATTTGATATAATGGTCTCGTGGGATCCCAAAATGTTTCCATGCTCATTCAAAGAAGATTTTGGTAGTGGCTTTGACTGCAATACTCTTCTTGGCATTAACTAATATGGCCATCTTAGAAAATATGTCGACGACCACAAATACACAAGTCATTTCCATGCATGGTAGAAGGAAGGCCAAACATATAGTCCAAGGAGATGGATTCGCAAGGCCACTAGGAGTAGGAATAGGAGTATACAAGTCTTTCTACTGAATGGTTGGGTTGTCAATGGCACACATAGTGCAGTATTTGATATATTTTCCAACATCTTGTAATAGAATTGGCCAATAAAAACAATTTTGGCGAAAGATCGCGTTATCAGTTCTCTACGCCAAAGTGTTTTGCAACTCAAATGTATCGCACCTCCAAAATCATCTTGGCATGCTTTATTGAAGGAACACAAAGGTTTCCCAAGTGGTATAACAATGCATCCCCTGGAGGTGGAAGTTCGAAACTTTCTTTCCATCCATTAGCATTTGGTGTGTGGTGGCGAATTCTAGATTATTTTTGTAAAGTTGCACCCATCCAAAATTCTCATGCCGACAAGAGTCAAGAATAGTGGTCATTGCCACAACCGGTGGCCATATGAGGAAATCTACAACATTTTTGGTGCTTCCTTCTTATACTTAATGTTCAAATGAATTTTTGCGCATATGTGCACCACCTCGATGGTGGTTTTTCCGCAACTTCCCTCTGTGTACGTATAGATTGGATAGGGCCGGTCGATATTTGTGGATGATCATCTCCTTCCCCAAAATGGAATGTTTCCACTACCTGCAAAACATGCATGATGGAATACATCTTCTATCATAAGTGTGGTATTTTTCTAACTATATCGAGGAGCGCCTCACTATGATTTTCCACGGATGCCCTTGTTGGGTGAGAATTGCAAAAAATAACATATTCATAGGCATATGTCTCAATTTCAAATGGTTGTTGCGTGTCCGACAATGTTAGCACCGTGGGAAGAAAAGGTAGTACTTTAGCTCAACAAATTCCCTTTTGTTGGGACTCAAACCAGTAAAAATATTTTCTTTTGCTCCACCCTTAGTAACTTGAATCAAAGGCCCAGTGATGTGAGAGAACCAACACAAACCTTAGATAGAAATTGGAAAGGCCTAGAAAGATGCAGCTCGATTAGAGTGGTTGAGGCTTGCCAATGTTAAACGACTTAGATCTTGGAGGGATCCATATGCATGCCTTTCTCATCAATGATGTAACCTAGATATTGGACTTGGTTCATGCCAAAGGTGAATTTCTCCAAGTTGGCACATAGGTTGTGTTGCCAAAAGGTTTGAAGGACTTACCTAATATGTTGTAAGTGTTCTTCCCAATTGTTATAGGTCAATTTGGGTATCATCCCCCATGACCCGGTCAAACTGGACATCATCCCCAGGACCAATGAAATAGGGTCTATCATCCCATCATGTATTTCATTGCTATATTCCCTAAGAGAAGAACATGTCATTCATGAATTCTATTGTGAGATTTCCAAGGTTTGAAGTATATTTTATATCACCTACCGACTCCACCAACGCTCACCCGCAAGGGACTAATCGTGTTGTAATGCCAAATCCTCCATTAAAAAGGTGCACCGAAGTGCACTTCCCGACACTCAAGGGTGTGTTGGTCACCTGGGAGCGGAATTCTCATTGTTCGAATATACACATGGCTAGTGCCTTCCAGAAGAGTCCATATTTGTCAAAATTTGAATCCAAGTGTCCATCTAACACCTTCGAACTTGGAAACATGTCTTGCCTATTATTAGAGAAAGTGATTCATTAATCAACTACCATCATTTTCAATATAAATTGAGCACTCATCCTAGTGCTAGAAAAGGAAGAATTTTGGTAAAGTTGTGATGTTAGATTCTCATTTGATAAGAGAGTGAAAGTACTAATATGTTGTTGGGATAATGTTGGATTTGATGAGGGTCGAATGAAGCGAGGTAGGTTGACAACAAATTGATCCATTGGTTGTAAATCTTCCTTCTACTCTTCAATAAATATTGTTGTTGATTTTCCCATACATATGTCTCTATTTCTTGTGCAATGTATTCTTGAATGATGTATGTATTTCAAATCTAATCGATTTTATTTGAATAAGATAAGTAGATATCTTTTATATTGCATGTTGTTTATTATTCTTTGTTTGTGTTTGCGTGAATTGATCTAGCGAATTGAGTAGGATTGAGAGTGACGGCAACAACGACAAAAAGGAGGAGAAGTGAAATAATCAAAAGTAGGCTCCTTTTCCATTCGCATATATCCTGTTTGTTTAGAGAAAGTGATAGTTATTCTTTCCTCTCGTTGTCTTAAGTGATAAACACCACACTTAGGGAATTTAGTTTATCCGTAGATCACAATTCCGCATAACAAATTGGCGAACTGCTTGGGGACAATCCTATCATTCCCGGTGTTTTTGCCTATGTTTATCCTCATCGGTAGAATTTAATTTCTGTTATTAGACATTTGAATGAACAAATTGCATTGGAAGTGTGTTCTCGTTTGCTTAATTTTCCAATCCTAGTTTGCGCTCCGACGCATTGTTGAGTCGAGACATAGTGCATCGAAGTGCATCGTCTCCAAACCGATGGGTGCTCACAACACACGTTCTCCCTTAAAGACTACGTTGCCCTCTCAACCAACCAAATTCCATCTAAATTTGTCATGCTTCTCTGTCGCAGCTCATTTTTTTGTTGGGATTCTCGATGTATGATACCTCTTATAGACCGAAAGAACTTTCTTGTTCTTACTCCTTTGAAAAGTAAATTTGTTCAATGTCTCTTTTAGTGTTTTTCTTTATCATTGGAAAAATCAAATTCAAAGTATTTTTATTTTCACGTTAGATCAATTTTTTTTCGATAAGGAAATTTTTTGTTTCATTCTCGTTTCTTGTAGGAAAAATTGTAGTCTCCATTCTTCATTTTTCCTAAGAGAAATGCTGTTTCATTCCTCATTTCTCATATAAAAACACTTGTTTAATTAATTTATGCATATGGTTTCCTTTCTGCATTCACATTAAGGTAATCGAAAAGAAAAACATGCATGTGCATATAGTGAATTGTGTGTGTTGTATAGGAACAAGTCAAGAAAGTTGCATTTAGTTTGTGCTCTTTGTTGTTTGCTCAAAAAACTCGATTTATCTTTCCTTAGTGGCTAGATTTTTCATCGAAAAAGATAAATTGAAAATTTTGCTTATCATTTAGTTTGCATTTTTAGGAATTTCCATTACATCACGCAGCTGAACCTCAAAGACAAACTTTTAAACAAGATCAACATAAAATTTATCTGAATTTACGTAAGAAAGCATTGGAACAAGAACGATCACATTTAGAAGGTCTAGAGCTAGAGACGTATTCCAGGCGTTGTTAAACATAGCATGTTGTCGTTAAATTTTCTACGATACATTCCGAGGTGATACTCACTCCATGTACGTAAGTATATTGGAGCTCGTCCACGTACCTTCGGGTATATAGGCGTGTGTTCTAGTATGAAAAGTATAAGGTCGCATTAAACAGAGCGTACGGACTTGGGCCTCCACGTACCTTCGAGTATATTTGGGAGGAAAATTTTAGGTTACTATCCATCCATAGGTAATCGAGTCGTCGCCTTGTAACTTTTGATACACCAAACACGCAGTCGTGGAGGATTGCCTTCATGTACTTCTTGGTTCGCGCAGGGTATTGTGCAATTCACAATTACTTGGTAAAAAATTTGCCTAGAATTACCCTTTTTATTTTGTTTATTTGTTTTTGTGATAAAATCAATCACCATCGTGGAAGAAGAACATCCCTTTCCGTCGTTCGCGTAGAATAGCACTTAAACCACCTTTACCACCGGAAGCCATTTTCGGGTTGGCAAAGGCGACATCGTTCTACCGAAACCGATACTATTAGTACCTGCGGTGCGACATCATCTTCACATATACCAAATTACGTCTCGATTTGTTTCTACAAATCCTGGTTCATCCACTGTGTTTCGTAGTGCAGTCTCGCGCTACTGTGGTCACAATCCATCCAATCGGTGAGACCATACCCCCCGAACCCAATGTTGTTCAAGTCGGAAGTTGATCCCGATCCTTTCATTCTTTTACCAAAAAATCTAGATCGCAAAGTCAAACAATCGGAATTTTTTTCCTATATCGGTCGCTCCACAGGTCGATTGTACCCATTTAGTCTCCCATATCGCGCGATCAACCACACTGAAATATACTTCGTCTCGACGGCGAAATCCTTCCACCTGGTTTGATTTTGATTGAAGAAATAACACAAGACGAAACACCTTCGACTCCAACTCATTTTGGACTAGATCTTTATCTTTATAAAACTTTCCCTCAATCACCTCACACTTGCTTTCATTGATCCTATGTTTATTTGAGTTCCCGTAGATCCCGTAGGGTATACATTGGGTCGTATGACCATGGTTGAGTCAACATCTTCGGTTGTATCTTTTTGTTACGCTGCATTGCAAAGACTCTCGCTCTTGCTACCCCCGTCGATGTTCACCACATCACTAGAGTCACATTTATATGGTGGCCCTTTCATCCCACTTGGTTACCAATATTTATCTCGGAACCTTCTTTGGTGCATCCTCAAACTCCATGGACTTCACCAATGTCATCATGCAGTATTTTATCACGGTACATATATAATGAGTATTGAATAGCTTGATCCTTTATAAATATTTTTCCATTATATCATGTTATGAAAGACCATTTTCATTTCGGATTGCAACCCCATGACTTACATTCTATCACGTCAATTGCTCTGGGGCCAAATATTCAAAATATGGATCTTCATTTTACAGGAATTTGATTTGGAATTCATCAAACCCAAGTCGAAGAAGTATTTTGTTTTGGCTGAGCATACGCGACCTTCCCTTTGATAGTACTACTACTACATCGAACCATCAATTCCCGATGAGTCTTTGTTAATGATCGGACCATCTCATCCTTGCTATGGGGATTTTATCATTTATCTCCAAGCGAGAATTTTCAGCCCGATACCTCTCACTATGAACAGGTGACGTATTCAATACCAAGCCAAAGATCCGATCGTCGGTGATACACTTTATCGTCATGGTGTCGATACGATTTTAAGGAGTTGCCTCACTCATGAGGAGGTCGAGAAGGTTTTAAATGATTGCCATGATGTGGCTTGTGGTGGACACCGTCTAGATATGCTACCACGCGAAGATACTCTATGTTGGTTAATTTTTGCCTACCCTATTTCATGATTGCATCCTCGCAGTCTAGAATTTTTCATGCGTGCGATTTTTTTATCGTAAAATCCACAAACCATGCCTTTTGATGCATCTTGTTATCGTTGTGGGACCATTTTCAAAAATGGGGCAATGACTTCATGACATCGCAACTCGTTCGTCCGGGGGCATGGTTATATTATTGTCGTAGTAGACTAATTTACCAAGTGCGTCGAAGCTGATGCCTACATTCAACAACACTAGCAAAACAATTGCATTATTCTTTTTTCAATCATGGTAATCATGGTAATCACGAGTTTGGTGTTCCACGGGCTATAGTCACGGATCATGGTAATCATTTTTGCAATCACATGATGAATGAGTTGACTCTTAAATTAGGATCTAGTCACATGATAGTTCTACTCCTTATTATCCACAATCCAATGGACAAGTTGAGGCTATTAACAAGATTCTTAAATGAATGCTTCAACGAATGATAGAAGTTCATAAAAGAAATTGGCATTTGATCATGTTCTCGCCTCTGTGGACATAACAAACCCGAGTGAGAAATGCAACCGGATTTACCCTTTCAATTGGTGTATGGTATGGAAGCTATCTTTCCTATCCAATGTGAAATACCGTCATTAAAACTCACCGTTGACTTGTTACCCGACACCTCTACTAAAGAAGCGTATCTTTTTAACCTCATCCATCTTAATGAAACGTGTTGTGAAGCCACATTGGCACAACGAAGCGCATAAGAGATGTATAAAGGCTCAATACAACAAACATGTCCAGCCTCTCATGTCTTCTTAGAGGGTGACCTGGTCTTTACTTTATGATCGGGTGAAGTCGATGTAATAGGTACAGGGGAAATTTGAGTCATTATGGCATGGCCCCTATATTGTCAAAAGAGTTCTTTCTAAGGGTGCCTACGAGTTGGTATATTATGATGGAATTCCATTGGCACAGACCCCAAAATGGGTTATATTCGAAACGTTACTATGCTTAAACATGAGCATAGTGAATTTTTTGTATTATAATGTATATATGCTTTTAATTTGCATTTATCGTCTTAGTTTTTTTCAAGAGTTTTCTTGAAGTTAGTAATCCGCTTTACATTTCATCGCGGATGTCCGAATCTTTGGAACCATTCTTTGAGAATGTTAATGGTGCTAGTCGTAGTACGTGAATCTATCCTTTGCGCCGTGGCCATTTTCGCTCCGAACGGCGCATTTAGTGAGTTTTCAAGGATTTGTATCATTCAATATACAAACAATATCATTGAGTATAGCACATTGATCGAACTTTTGTCCGATGCCATTTCATTTGGTATTAACCGCATCAACATTAGGTTAGACTCACAACTTGTGGTGCTACAACTTACTAGCGTTTATACTATTTGAAATCCAACACTTGCATCGTATGTTCCTAAGAGTTCGACTTTTTTAAAGGAATTTTGATTTCATTCAATATCAACACATTTCTAGAAACTTGAACACATTAATTGATTCCTTAGAGAATTATGTTATAAACTGTGACATTTTCAACATATGTAAAGATATATTTTCAATTCACATCACATAATTGAATAGGATTGTGCAATAAACATAGGAAAAACATCGAAAAACAAATAGATAGATAGTTATAGGTTTTTTACAAAATTTGTGCCCAAGACACATTGGTCATCCGACCTCAAAATGTATGAAAAATGTACAAAGTAAACTAGTGATTCTCATGATAACAAGCTATTGATCTAGCTATCCTACGCAATAATCGCATCCAACGATTAGGAACACCAATAGTGTGGTGCTCATAGCCTCATGGGTAACTCTTCGATCCAACAACTGGAATCCCAAGATTCAATCCCTCTGCATGTGTTGTTGTAGCTCGACGAAGAGTCTCGTTCATATCCAAATCTCGAAGGACTTCTCTCCCCAGACGACCCTCTCTCTCTGGGCTCCTCTTCTCTTTCTCTCGGCTAACCCATTGTTCAAACTCGACCTACATATGCATACATCAAAACTTTAGCTTAGTCTTTGGAAACATCAAAATACAAAAACATGTATAAACCTTAGAAAAAAATCAAAAAACATGGTCAAAAAACTCTTACCAATTGCACCCCCATTGAGTGTCATCCGGTAGAATAACGTCCGGATCTCCTCATAAGTCTACACCTACATATGCATAATCATCGATGGAAATCATATGTCATCTAAACCAGAGAAGAATGTAGTCGAGAATATGATGGTCGATTGACCGACATGTCTAGCCATCAATTCTACCCATCTTTGCATCCTTGGATATCTAGGGCCATATATACCCACCGTAACATGTTGGGGTTGCATCAATTGAATCCACTCTAAGTCGAAGGAAATCGGGATCGAATGGCAAGGAAAATTGTCCATAGGATCTATCACAATCAACTGCTAAATTCCGCGGGAAAAAAAGCTGGTTCGGTGCTCCAACTTTCAAACGGTAAAAAATGAATGGTAAAAACTAGTTTAATTAGCCATTTGATTATTTCAAATCATATTTAATGTTGTGACTATGGTTTTATTCATTTTTTGCTATGAAACAGATATTTTTAATCTATTTGATGGTGTTCTGAAAAGGTTTTACAAATGATATAGTAGATTAGTCATGCACACTTATTCAAGAATGATTTGACCACAAAGCATACTTTTATCCTTATTTTTCGAGCTTTGATCAAAATGAAAAAGGACTTGAAGCGCACTTTTCTCTCTTTTTCAAGCTTTGATAACAGTGAAAAAGGAACCCCTGGAGTCTTCTTTTAGCTCTTTTCAAACTCCAATAATGTGAAAAGATTTTCGAGCACTTGTCTTTTCGAGCTCGTAAAAGTAAATGAAACGACATCTACCGAGCATAAGTTTAACGCTTTTCCCCGATCGAGATAGATTATTTACGAAAAATCAAAACCTTAGTCGAACATGGCTAGGAGGTTATCTCGGGTATCATTTTACACTTTTTCGGACCTAAGAGACAAATTTACGAAAAAAGGACTCATGGAGTTTCTTTTTTTCCTCTTTTTCAAACTCTCTAAATATGAAAAATGACTAGGGATATCACCGTCGTTAGGCTCGCTAAAAAAATAAAATATCGATGAGCTTGTCGATCATGGCAAGAATCGAGTTTCATTTATCACTAAACTCGTTAAATTATTAAATAGCAATGCATTTGCCCGAAGGGTTGAATTATAGATCAAGCTTATGTTACCCTCCTCAAGCTTGTTAAAAAAATAAAGAGGTATTGGTCGAAAAAATGACCAGGGAAAAACTTTGGAAAGTGAACGAGACACTTTATGGTAGCAGATGTCACTCTTTAACATGACACTTTATGAATTTTGGGTTGGGTAATATTCTTGACTATTCATTCATTTATATGGTTCATAATACCTTCACTTCGGTTTTGGGTCAATGTTGCCAACTCATCTCGAGCGTTGTCAATATGTTCAAGAGAAGTCATCCAGTGAATCCTCATCCTTCTACAATACTCATAAACCTTCATTTTCATGACAATCACCCTTGAACATTGTTATATCAAGTCACATTTTGTATTTGAAATCGATAACTCTCGTTTTTGCGATAAAGTGTCTTCCCGTCGACATCAACTCATCATCCAGAAGTTTACTTAGAAACATCTTCCAGCACCTCTAAGGCTTGTTACATCATCGACAAGTTTCTCGCTTCTAGACCTTTGACAAAAATATTTTTGTTTGGCATTCGACAACAAATCATCTATTCACGCCTTGAAAAAATGTACCGCAATACCTTGAGAGTCATTAACATCAATGGTGGTTCTCTCGTGTTTGTTAACAACTCACATCATTGGCTAGTAATCAAACGATAGTCTTCCCATGTTCAACTACAAATCAAATATTCGCATGGTTAGACTTGTACACGAACGATTGAGTGAATGAGATAAGAAGACCCTCGGATCTAGTTTCATCCATCCAGTCACGTGATTTTAGGATTATTGTACACATCATCTATACGATGAATTTACATTCTGATTGTCATCCAAACATGGGCCTATATCTCCGTAGGCATGTCTATATTGGGAAACATTCCAATGTAGACGACATTCTAAACTATGTAAATGTTATTAGATAGTTTATGTGTTGATCATGGGAATGCCTCCCTTAGCAATTCATGATCAAGAAGAAATATATCATGATGTAATTTATTGTAAGATTAATGCGATTCACCATCCACTTGAGTTCCGGCTCATCACATCGTAAAGCATATCATCGAAAAATATTATTATTATTTTGACTTGATGCTTTAGGGGGCGGTTGTTATAGGTCAATTTGGGTATCGACCCCCCATGACTTGGTAAAATATGACATCATCCCCGGGGACCAATGAAACAGGGGTCTATCATCCCCTTGTATTTCGAGTTGCTATATTCCCTAAGAGAAGAAAATTTCATTCATGACTTCTATTGTGAGATTTCAAAGGTTTGAAGTATATGTTATATTACCTACCGACTCACCAATGCTCACCCGCAAGGGACTAACTACATTGCAATGCCAAATCCTCCATGAAAGGGTGCACTCGCAGTTGCACTTCCCGACACTCAAGGGTGTGTTGGTCACCTCTGAGAGGAATTATCATTGTTCCAGGAATCTCCACATGGCCGGTGCCTTCTAGAAGAGTCCATATGTGTCAAACTCCGAATCCAAGTGTCCATCTAACACCTCGCGAACTTAGAAACATGTCTTTCCTATTATCGAAAGTCATTCATTGAGAAACTACCATCGAGTTTTGTAGAAATTTTTCCGAATAATGAAGTTTATTCGTTTGAGATTATCCTCGGTCACACATCAATTCGAATTGCATGCATAACACATAACCTCTTCTACAAATTAATCATCACATGCGTAAATAAAACAAGCGGTATGCGATCATAAAAACATCGGATCTTCACACACATATAACACGGTATGTATGGGGAAAGCTTATAGCTGAAAACCCCCCAGACTATTTTTTATATTATGAAGAAGAGAACATTCAGCAATACATAATACAATACTCCTCACAAGAACTCGAGTACTATCTCCATATGTCGAACACAAAACTAGCTAGATTCGAATCAAGTCACGGGTTCAAATCTCCTCTCGTTGTTTGTCCGCCTCTATTGCGCAATCCAAGTTGGGAATAGATGTGAACCAAGTTTGAATTCCCTTGGCTTGTACTCGTGCAATCCTCATGGGAAATCTCCTCCACTCGATTGTGCAAGATCTCATGCACAACTAATGTCACACTAATAGCAAACCGGCTCTTTCACCTATCTCTTCCACTGGTCTTCACCGAACTCGTACATGCACTCGAGTTAAATGATGTGTTCTTTAGTTGAATAATGAGTTAATAATTAGTGAATTAAATAATATTTAATTCACACCACTCATCTCTAGTGTAATAGTAGTTAAACTAATTACAACTAGTTCAACTAGTTAACCGAACACAATCTCCATCAACTCCTCAATCAACTCCACCAAAACTCGCACACATGAGTCTAAGCCGAAGTCCATCATGCATGAGCTCAACCAAACCCCCTAGGAATAGCATAATTCATTTGTCACGCGCATGGGCCACATCCATAGCTCAAACCGAAGTGCTCCAAGAGAATAAGATAATGTTTTTAGTTCGAATATTATTAAGAGCAAATAATATTTGATCGTTCTATTTTTAGCTAGGCAGTCTAAAAAATAGACTTAGACCTAAATGTCTAAAAATAGAGGTCCATATATTTTTACCAACTTGACCAATCCTCCAAGAATAGCATCCTACAACTCCCGGTCCCATGATCCATATGTCTAAAAATAGACTTTGCGCCAAAAATAGCTCTACGGACCCACTTGGTGAAGGCGACTTCATTTCACCAAGCTCCATCATCTTGTTGCATTTTCAACACTCCCTCTCAAAAAGATATGGATTATCTACAACCCCTATCCCGCCTCTCGTGGAACTCGAATTTTCTCCCTGGTGAGCGCCTTCGTCAAGATGTCCGCATCCCGATCCTCCGTGGGAATGTATGATAGTAACATGATCCTCCACCGAACACAGTCTCGATATGATGGTACCCGATGTCGATGTGTTTGGATCTATCATGAAATACCGGATTAACCGAGAGTTTGATGCAGCTCTAGTTATCACAATAAATCACAGTAGGCTCCAAATGTGACCCGAACAACCCGACGAGGATCTTCCTCATCCATATAGCCTCACATGTATCCAAGCTTGCCGCCATGTACTCGGCCTCAGCGGAACTAAGTGCTACGGATCTCTCGCTTCCCGTCGTACTGCCGAAACCGTCGTCGACCCGATGTTGAAGATCCCTCCGGATGTGCTCTTTCGGTCCCGTTGGGCTCCCCCGCCCAATCTCGCATCCATGAAGCCACAAAGCTTCACACCATCCTCATGTCTGTACCACGATCCATATCCCAATGTGCCACCGAGATTAACGCAATACATGCTTGCCTGCCTTCCAAAAGAGCTTGGTAGGCTTAACCATAGCTTGCAAAAGCTGGTTAATTGCATAGCATATATCGGGTCGTGTATTGACCAGATACATAAGCGACCCCACCAACTGTCGATAGACAGTGGCATCCACTACCTTCGTCGAAGTAGCATCCTCCTTCCTCCAACCACCAGGAAGAGGAGTGTCAACAGGCTTGCAACCTTGCATGTTGAACCTCTCCAAAATCTCCCGGGCATACTTGCCCCGAGAAACAAACAGTCCTCCGCTGCGCTGCCAAATCTCCAATCCCAGGAAATAATGAAGGATGCCCAAGTCCTTCATCTCAAACTCTCGTGCAAGATCCTCCTTGCATGAAAGTATCAACTGCTCATCGCCAGTAAAAATCAAATCATCTACATATAGTACGATGATCAACAGCTTCCCCTCCACCACAATCTGGTACAGGTTTGGATCTGCCTCACTCTTGGAGAATCCAAGCCCGGTGAAGTAGCTGTCTATCCGAGTGTACCAAGCACGAGGTGATTGCTTCAGCCCGTACAGTGCTCTCTTGAGTCGGCACACATGCGACTCACTGCTGAAGATCTCAAAACCTTCAGGCTGCTCTATGTACACCTCCTCCTCAATAACTCCATTGAGGAACGCAGTCTTCACATCCATCTGATGGATGTGCCATCCCATCTGCGCTGAGAGAGCAAGGATCATCCGTATGGAAGAGTACCTTGCGACAGGTGCAAAAGTCTCCTCATAATCGATCCCCTCGATCTGTAAGAAGCCACAGGCGACAAATCTCGCCTTGTACTTCTCCACACTCCCGTCAGCCGCCTGCTTCACTTTGTAGATCCATCGCGAACCCACCACTGATTTCCCCTCCGGTCTTGGGACAATCTTCCATGCACTATTTCTGACAATCGAATCATACTCTTCCACCATGGCATCTACCCATGCGGGGTCCTCCACATCTTCCTCGAAAGAGGATGGCTCTGTCACGACACATTTGCTCATAAGAGCCATGTATCCAGTGTACCGGTCTGGTGACTGTCTCTGTCTGCACTGTGCTGTAGGTGGTCCTACAACCTTCTCTGCATCTCGAGCCAGTCGCTCAGCTTCTGTAGTGCGCTTGCGCCCTCTGATGGTTGGCGCTGCATGGGTGGTTTCTTCCACCTCCTGAACTTCCTCTTGTGGATGATCCACATCCGGAAGCTCCTCCTTAGGAACTAACAGCTCCTCATCTGCATGCAAGTGTAGCTCCCTCTCAAGCGAACACTGCATGGCTTTCTCCTCCCGAAATTTTATATCCCGTCGCACAACAGTCTTGCGACTGTCTGGCACATACACCCGATAGTTGTGAGGTGTATCAGTGTACCCCACAAATATTCCAACCTCTGCGGTTGGATCCAGCTTCTTTCTGGCATCCTTTGTCACATGCATGTAGACAGGTGAACCAAAAATCCTCAAATGAGAAATGTCAGGTCTCTTACCAGAAAACGCCTCCTCCGGTGTACTCATGCCAAGAACCTTGTGAGGACAACGGTTCTGCACATATACTGCTGTATTGCATGCCTCAGCCCACAAGTGAAGGGGTAGGCCCTGATCATGCAACATCGCCCGTGCAGCACCCACGATCGTTCTGTTCTTCCGCTCAGCCACCCCGTTCTGCCGTGGGTTATGGGGTGCGATGAGCTCTCTCCGAATCCCTTCTGCGCTGCAGAACTCCTTGAATTCAGCCGAGATGAATTCACCACCGTTATCACTCCTTAGAGCAATCACCTTCTTCCCCGACTCCTTCTCGACCAGTGCTTTAAACTCACAGAACTTAGCGAATGTATCGCTCTTCTTCTGCATGAAGAAGATCCAGCACTTTCGAGAGAAATCATCAACAAAGATCACGTAGTACTTGTGCTTTGCTGTCGAAGCTACTGAGAAAGGACCACACACGTCTGTGTGAACTCTCTCAAGGATCGTCGTGGCGCGACTATCCTTCTCGTGAAAGGTGGCTTTCACATATTTTCCTAAGGTACATCCCTTGCACTGATCTGACTATGCAAGTGTACCCTTAGGAAGCCCAGTAGAAATCTGCTGCAGTGTCTTCAAAGCTCCATGGTGAAGGTGGCCCAATCTCCGGTGCCACAGCTCGCCCTCGTCATCCTGGCTCACCACTCCTTCCGCCTTGCATGCCATTGCTGCGCAGCCATCTACTTGCAACTGATAAAGGTTCTTGACTCGAACCCCTATCATCCAGGTCTCTCCAGTTGTCTTATTGTGCAGGAAATCTTTTCCTTCGCTGAAGACCACATCATACCCCTTATCTTCTAACATCGCCACATAGATCAGATTCTTCTTCAATCCTAGCACATGCATCACATCCTTTAATATGAAGGGTTTACCAGACTCCCTCTTAAAGGAAACGGTACCGATACTAGTTGCACTATATCTACCATCATCGCCCAGCTCGATGTGCACGCCAAGATCTTTGTCATCCAGATCAGAAAACAAATCACGATCTCCAGTCATGTGAAAATATGCGCCACTATCCAAGAACCACACTGATCCCATCACACTTGATACCAAGCATGCGATCAGCGAAAAATCTAGCTCGAACTGCGAGGCCAAAGCGTCTCCTACTGCAGATCCGCCAGCCTTCTTGTTTTTCTTCTTCTGCGGACAATTTGTGGCATAATGTCCGTGCTGGTGACAGTGAAAGAACTTCACCTTGGACATATCTTGCTTCTTGCCCTTAGCACCAGATTGAGAATATTTCTTGCTCTTCCCCTTCTTTGCTGTGGCAGCCAAAGCGCAGTTTTCTTCATCAGGTCCCTTTGATGAAGATCCATCCCTGGTATTCCGCCGGATCTCCTCTTGCACCAGATCAGACCACAGTCTTTCCCATCTAGGAAATTTCTCCTGACCATTGACATTATCTTGATATGCATGCCAACTTTTCGGAAGACCCAGGAGAGCCAAGCTCACCAAGTCCTCATCCTCGACATTCACCCCCACACTTCCCAGCTCATCCCTGCATTGGGTGAACTTCGTGAGGTACTTGGGTATGCTGTCTCCTTTCTCCATCTTAATGTTCCTGAGTCTATCCTTGAGAGCCAGCTTCCTTTGGTCGCTCTTGCTTTGGTATAGATCTGTCAAGGCTTTCCACATCAAATATGGAGAAGCCTTTCCATGTAGGCTGGACACTATGTGATCCTTTACGCCCTCCAACAGAATCCTTCGACATTTTGCTTGTTTCTTTTGCCATGCTTTGACGACATCAGCATCAGTAGAAGTAGGCTTTGAAATCTCTTTCTCCATGAATTCCGACAGCCCATTATCATCTAACACAGCCTCCATCCGGTCTTTCCATGCAACATAATTCGAACTGCCTTCCAAGGCATATTCCAGTTGCAATCCGTTGAAAGACATTTTCGCCTCGGCAGCAAGAACACAAATCTGCAAATTCGAATTCCACCAGCTGATAACTCAACCGCTTCCGATCTACACTTGAGAACAAATTATTTCCAAATCAGAGATTGACTGCATGGGCATTTACCAGACCTTTCACCTTCAAAAGAAGGATGAATCCGGAGGCTACCTGGCCCGATTGCAGACTCTGTCCGAGGAAATAAAATGCAATCACCGTAATAGATCTTTGACGATCAATTTCGCTCTGGTACCATGTAGAAATTTGCTGAATAATGAAGATACCGAGATTATCCTGATCATACATCAATTCGATTTCCTACACAATACATAATCTCTTCTACAAATTAATCATCACATGCGGAATAAAACAAGCGGTATGCGATCATAAAGACATCAGATCTTCACACACATATAACACAGTATGTATGGGGAAAGCTTATAGCTGAAAACCCCCAGCTATTTTTTATATTATAAGGAAGAGAACATTCAGCAATACATAATACAATACTCCTCACAAGTACTCAGTACTATCTCCATATGCTGAAAACAAAACTAGCTAGATCTGAATCAAGTCACAGGTTCAAATCCCTCTGATGTTTGCCTGCCTCTATTGCGCAATCCAAGATGGGAATAATGCCAAACCAAGTTTGAATTCCCTTGGCTTTAACTACGCAATCCTCATGGGCAATCTCCTCCACTGATTGTGCAAGATCTCATGCACAACTGATGTCACACTAATAGCAAACCGGCTCTTTCACCTATCTCCTCCACTGGTCTTCACTAAACTGTACATCCACTGAGTTAACTAATGTGTTATTTAGTTGAATAATGAGTTAATAATTAGTGAATTAAATAATATTTAATTCACACCACTCATCTCTAGTATAATAGCAGTTAAACTAATTACAACTAGTTCAACTAGTTAACCGGAACACAATCTCCATCAACTCCTCAATCAACTCCACCAAAACTCCGCCACATGAGTCTAACTAAAGTCTAACATGCATGAGCTCAACCAAACCCCTAGGAATAGTGTAATTCCTTTGTCAGTGCATGTCCCACATCCGTGGGTCAAACTGAAGTGCTCCAAGAGAATAAGATAATGTTTTTTAGTCCGAATATTATTAAGAGCAAATAATATTCGACTGTTCTATTTTTAGCTTGGCAGTCTAAAAATAGAAACCGCCCCAATGTCTAAAAATAAAGGTCCATCTATTTTTACCAACTTGACCAATCCTCCAAGAATATCATACTGCAACTCCAGGTCCATGATCCACATGTCTAAAAATAGACATAGTCTAAAAATAGACTTTGTGCCAAAAATAGCCTGCGGGCCCACTTAGTGAAGGCGACTTCATCTCACTAAGCTCCATAATCTTGTTGCATTTTCAACAAGTTTCCTATAAATTGAGTACCATCCTAGTGCTAGAAAAGGAAGAATTGGTAAATTTATGTTGTTGGATTCTACTTGATGAGTGAAATTACTAATATGTTTTCGGGGATAATGTCGATGATGAGGTCGAATGAAGTCGAGTAGGTTGAAAACAATCGATCCATCGGGTTGTAATATTCCCTTCTACTCTTTTAATAAATATTTTTGTTCATTTTCCCATACATATGTCTCTGTATTTATCGTGAAATGGTAATTCTCGAATGATGTATGTATATCAAACGAATTGATTTTGATTGACTAAGATAATTGGGATACCCTTAGATATCGTATGTTGTTTTTTTTTTCTCATTGCTGTTGAGGATGGGATCTAGCGATCAGTTGGATTTGAGAGTGACAGCAATTAAGATTAAGGAGAAGGAGAAGCAAAAGAATCACAAGTAGGCTCCTTTACCATTCTGTATATCTGCTTGTTTTAGATAAAGTGATAGTTATTCTTTCCTCTGTTGTTCTAAGTGACAAACACCACACTTGGGGAATTTGGTTTATCCGTAGATCACAATTCTGCATAACACCAAATCTTGCTAAAGATGAGGATATATTCCAAATATACAACCATGAATGAGTTGGTAAATTACCACAAGATGTCATCCATCAGCCTCGTAAAATTTACAGGGGTATTTTTCGACCCGAAAGTCATGACCAACCATTTAAAAGATCATCCTTGGATTTGAAGGAAATATTCCATATATCTATGGGTTTATTGGAACCTAGTGATAGCCAAAATTCAAATCAATCTTGCTAAAGGACTTTGTCCTCTTGATCTGGTCAAGAAGGTCATCAATCCATGGGATTGGATACATGTTCCTGACAGTGATTTTATTTAGTGCCTGATAATCATTGTAGAGACTTGAGGTCCCATCCTTCTTCTGTATAAGTACAATCGGGCTCCCATAAGTTGAGGAATTTGGTTGGATACGCCCTTTTTGTATCAACTCTTGGATCATTCTCTTAATTTCTTTGTTTTCTAGAACAGAGGGACAATGTATCATCCCATTGGGTAGAGGTGCTCCAGTCAGATCGATTAATTGCTTGACCTGACAATTTAAAGGTACCCCTGTGGGTGAGGAGAAGATGTCATTGTATTCTTCCACGACCTTATCCACTTGCTTCTGATGTGTGGAGGAACCCTTCCTGGGGATCATGGTCATCGCCATGATCTTCCCCTTACTTTGAGAGTGAATTAGAAAGAAAACAAATTTCCCAGTCTGGAATATGATCTTACTACATTACTTAACAGAGATAAAATAAATAGTGGTATGAGGAACTACCTCCTATATCATGTATATCTTACTTCCCAAAGTAATAATAATAGTGTGAGGTATGGACTCATACACAACATGATGCTTCCAGAATTATGGTTGTCCTAATAATACATCACAAACTTTAAGGGGAGCAACATCACACAATACCTCATCAGTGAAGGGCTTGATGTTATAGGGCAGGCGACATTTCTAACTGATGTGGATATCTTGCCCTTGGTGGATCCATATAATGGTGTACAACTATGGGTGTGGTGTCGTTAGGAGGCCCAACTGCTTCACAACCTCAAATGAGATGAGGTATTTTGACTCTCATTTTCGACAATTTAATACAACGGAGAACCTTTTACCTAGATTTGTGGTTGGAACAGATGCTCCCCCTCCTCTAGATCTTCAGTCTCAATATTTTGGACCCTGGTGGTGGTAATGGTGCCACTAGGATCTACATCAATAATTTTCTTCCCCTTGTTTTTCCTCTTGTCAGGTTTTTCCTAAGAGTCGTAACATGCAACTAACTTTGAAGCTTTCATCTCAACCACTAGTGAGTGTTTGGCGCAACACTCATTTGTGTTGTGAGTGGGGCTCTTGTCGAACTTGCACTATTTTCTCATGTCCCTCTTCATCTTCATGGTTATATTATTTGCTTGTGGCTTTCATAGGTTATCTTGGGTCACCCCACCTTGGCTTTGTCCTTTGTTGTTTAAATTTCTACTCGATCTGGACAAGATATTTGAATGTGGCACCAAACGAAGAAATGCCCAGGAACTCCATATCTTTGTGGATGTATTTTTGCAGATAACAGTGATACTTGAGTATTAGATTCCACTTAGAATCCTTGATATCCAACTTCATGTGAAGGGCATGAAAGACATAAACTCCCCACATGTATAACTTTGCCCAGATCCTCTGGACCCGGTATTGACAGTGAAACATCCATCGAGAGGTTACTTCTGAGTTGTCGTCCCTTTAAGGTAAAGTTATTTCTTTTTCATTTTGATATTTTAGCGATAGACACATATGTCATAGATGGATGGTTAAACTATCGGAAGGATATTCTTTAGTCCATAATTTTTCTAATAGGGCAATATTACTTTTGCACTCCTCAAAGCTGCCCACCATGTCAAAGACTAGTGGGAAACATACTGTGAGAAAAAGGACGAAAGGGCACCCTCTCTATTCTCGGATGCACCCACTTGGAATTGGTTCTGAGATGACATCAAGGAAAATTATTAATCTATTGGGAGTTATGAATATAATTACATGTGGGGCCGTACTCACACTATGGGGAGAAAAGAAACCAATACATGTCGTAGTTCATAAATATTTTCATGCCTTCACATGAAATTGGATATCAAGGACTTAAGTGAATCTAGTACCTGCTATCACCTGTTATCCACAAAAATACATCCACAAAGAAGAGGGGGTGGAGGGCATTTCTTCGATTGGTGCTACATTCAAATATCTTGTCAAGATCGAGTGAGAAATTAAACATAAGCAACTGCAGACATCGATTTGTGAATCAAGGTGGAAAATGCACCCCAAAATGTAACAGTCAAAGGACAAAGCCAAGGTGGGGTGACCTAAGATAATCCATGAAAGCTACAAGGATCTCGCAAATTTGTCCCTTTGATGCTTGAGGCCCCAATTTGAGCAACATTTTTAGTTCGTATTTATTTTTATTTTTCCATGGGATGCAATCAGTCAAGTGAGGCCTATTTGCAAGGGTTCAACCAATTCAAGTCCCAACTCCTTATACCCCGACCTCATTGAGAACGTGCATAGAAAAATACAGAAAGAGAAAAATTCTCTAATACCACTGATCCAAATTTATGGAGGAATGAAATGAAATACAAATTTAATCAAACATAGAGCTACGTTTCAAATTGAAACTAATTAATAACAATTTCCGGGAAATTGTTCACATGCATAATGGAAACAAACTACCTTGGGTAATCGTAACTTATCTCTAAGAAGAGATGTGTGATGGTTACATTGTTGAGAATACAGCAAGATGATGGAGCTTAGTGAAATGAAGTCGCCTTCACTAAGTGGGCCCGCAGGCAAATTCTGGCGCAAAGTCTATTTTTAGACTATGTCTATTTTTAGACATACGGAGCATAATTTGGGAATTCTACTTGGAGATTCTTGATGGATGCGACATGTCGGTAAAAAATAGATGAGACCCTATTTTTTAGGACCCAGGCTATTTTTAGACCGATCTCCTAAAAATATGGAAGTCAAATATTATTTACCCTTAATAATATTTTGACTATAAACAGCAGTTTACTCTCTTGGCGCACTTCAGTTTGAGTCATGGAGGTGGCTCATGCAACTGACACAAGGAATCACGTGGTTCCTAGGGTTTGATGGAATCTTGCATGGTTGGCTTCAGTTAGACTTCATTGGCAGGAGTTTTGGAGGAGTTAACGGGACAGATAGTGGAGTTGTGTTCTGTTTGTTTTAGTTTAACTAGTTGGGATTAGTTAACTAACTAATCAACTAGATATGAGTGGAGTAAATTAAATAATATTTAATTTACTAAATATTAACTCATTAGTCAACTCAAGAACACTTCGGTTCACTACAGTGCATGATCAGTTCAGTGGAGACCAGTGGAAGAGGTAGATGAAAGGGTGAGTAAAGCTATCAGTTGGTAGATTTGTTTTGCATGAGATTTGCATTACACTTGGAGGAATTGTCCATGAAAATTACGCAATCAAGGGAAGGGGATTCTAACCTTGAACCTCTTCATATACAGGCCATGATTGCGCAATAGAGGCAAGGCAATTGGCGGGGAGTTTTGAACCTCAGACTTGTTCAAAACTGAGTCAGATTGTGAGTAACTTCATGAGAGAGTACTGAGTACTTGTGAGGAGTATTGTACTTGTTTGGTTACTTGATTTTTCCATTATAATATACACAATAGCTGCGGGGTTTTCAGCTATAGGCTTTCCCCATACATACTGAGTTAATGTGTGATTGAATTGATGTGAGATTGCTTCTGTTATTTCCGCATGTGACAATTAATTGTAGAAGAAGGTTGTGTGTTATGTATGCAATTCGAAATTGATATATGACCAGGTTAATCTTCAGTGAATAAGTGATTTATTCAGCTAATTTCTACATACATGCCTTATGAAATATGTTATAATGAGGCTCGGAGGCATTTTTCTTATTGAGAAACAATGGAAAACAATAAACATCCAAAACCCTAATCCTAGGAGATGAAGCGCCAAAACTTCATGGGCCTTATTGGAGTTAGTTGTAACGCCAATTTCCCAGGGTCATAATTTTGGCATATGATCTCCATTTGGTGCACATGATACCTCATTAGAAATATCTATCCGAGGACAACAAATTTTCCCGATAATCCCTTGCCCCATGGGCTATTTCCTTAGCACGTATTTCAAAAAAAAACATCATTTAGGGCCTCAAAATGGCTCCAAAAGTTCAGGACTTGAAAAACTGCCAAAAATAGAAAGTTATGCTAAAAAAGATACATAAAATAAATAGCGTTGGGTGTCCAAGTGGAATAGGTAGATGGCCACCAATATTTACCTAGATTGGGAAGCGTACACTAGTTATGAAGATAATTGCCTCAAGACACGATGTGAAAAATGATGTGCCATATGGCAAGGGAAAGCGCATCCATGGAGAAAGGCAGGCAATGAACAAGTTAACCCACTAAATGCATAGAAGAACATTAAGATATGGAATATATATGTTAAATTTGTTTCTCCATAGAAAACATCATGAATTCAAAGCACTTGCAGGTATGGATCGCTTCCATGACGCTTTGATTTGGACATATTTGGTTTCAATATCCTCCTTTAGGCAATGTCGTCTCAAGATATGAACCTCACGTGGTTATATAGAGCCAGAATTATCAAGCATGATCCCAACACTAAGTTGGAATTAGTTCAAATCAATCAACTCTTCAGGATTGTTGAGGAATAGGTGGATGGAAATGGCATCAACAAAGCCACATTCATGCAAATAGGACTAGGAGTGTGTGAACTAAGTGATAGACAATTTGATGAAGTGGTGTCATTAATGGAGTTAACGAAACAACAAAGTGACATGGCAGAGAAAGAGGAGGCAAAGATAGAATTCATAAAGAAAAAAGGTGACTAGTTGCAAAAGCAATTGGACAAAAAATAGGCAATTATGGAAGCGGAAGTAGCAATCCTGAATCTCAGAATGACTAGAATGGAAGTAAATTCCAACAAAGGAGCCAAGAATAAATAGGAGAAATCAAAGTCTAGTGAAGTTATACCAAGGCATAAGATCAAAGGACAAATTATATGAGGATCGAGTCCTACAACGTTGCTGAAGAAAAATTGAACACAACGCCAAAAGTTGGGCTATCTAGAACAAGTCAATCTTCACTTTTAACTAATGTTATGCAAGAATGTTTTGTTTTTAGGTGTTTTTTGTAGAATTTATGGAAGATATTAGTTTAAAATTGTATTCAGAAAATCTCATAGAGGTGGGAAAAAACTCTGGTGGATGTATTGGAACAGTGAACTTTCCAGAAATATTTGAAATATATAAAAGGTTCTAGCCTTGACTCAGACGAGTCTATATTTTAATACAAATGATAACCATTCCATTTTAAAAAATAATAAACACATGTTATTCGAAATATTTAATAATCATTGATCTAAATAAATATTCATCAATCAACTATAACGATAAAATATATGCTCACATTATTCTCACACATGCTACGTTTAAATCAAATCATTTGTTTGCACTGCAATTTTATACCTAAAATGACAAATACATCTAAATCATCCCAACCCACAAATACGTTTACATCAAAATATTTGATCACACGATAAAATTACAAATACATGACCAAACCAAATTTTCAAAACTAAAACCACAAATATACTTAAAATACTTAATGATACCACAATCCCATGGGAAATGTACAAATACATTTTATTCAAAATATTTCTTAATTATTGAGATAAATAAATATTCTTACACCAACAACCATGAGAGTAATATGATTAACCATGAAAATAAAAATATTGATAAAAATTTCACCTTAATCATTTCATATGACTAATTTAACATTTTGTATAATTTTAATTATTATTTAATTTCAACCTAGATGCTTCTCCTAAATTACAATAGTCTACAAATGCCCATAGCTCAACAATTTTGCAGGCTAAATTGGGCAGGGTATAACAAGGGAGAAATTGGGCCTCCCAAAGATTTTACTATATTTGTGGGAAATTTGGCATTTGATGACACATATAACTTGTTGCAAGAGACCTTCGGAGCTATATACCCACTTGTAAAAGGTTTAAAAGGAGCAAAGGTTATTACCAATAAGACTACGGGTCGTTCAAAAGGATATGGATTTGTAACATTTGAGGATGAGAATGAGTAAGCTTGGGCTATGAAAAAGATGAATGGAAGGCTCTGTTCCTCCATACCTATGCAAATAGGCTCTTCCATATCCAAATAAATGCAGTGTGCAGGGTCTCCTCATATCCAACATCCATATCCAAATAAATGGAATGGGGCTTATGATGTGACGTAAAATGATAGGGTGGTTGTTATTGTTATGTCACACAACCTCGGGATCCAAATATGTATGGCTATGGTAAACCAAATGCGAATTATTAGCAACAATAAATTAGTCTGAAGGATGAAAAAATTGAAAGGATTCAAATTATTTATATGATGCATGAGGATTTGATTAATTTTTTTGAAAGGATTGGATCTTGTTTGTGTAATGCACAAAGATCTGATTCATACAATAGTAAATTAGTTTGAAGCCTCAAAAAATTGAGAGGATTCAAATTATTTATATAATGCATGGGGATTTGATTTAAATTTTTGAAAGGATTTGAACTTATTTGTATGATGCATGCAAATCTTATTCATCTTAGGCATGATTTGTTGGTATCATCTGCCTCAAATGCTCACTAAATCTAAACCCCCTTCTCCTACAAAGATTGACGTGGTGAAAAGGGTTTGAGCTTCCAAAGTTGGTTCATTTCATGTTATTCACAAGATGCCACTTGACAATAGTCCATATGACAAGGCTAAGCATATGCAGATACAAATTATGGAATTTTTTGGTAGAATTTTTTTTTGTAGTGATTTTTCTTGGATATTGACTAACTAGAAATGGCTACGGGGGTTAGCTGAGTAGAGTAGTGTGGGACCATACTGGTGTTTATATAGCCTGATATTACTCAGAAGAAAGAGAAATGTTATGTTTCATATGTAGTTTCCATGGATATTGTGAGGAATTGGACTTTAGTGGGAGAGCATAACATGCTTTATTTTGAAAATTTTAATGGCATGTCAATGATTAGAATTGGGCAATGTGGGAATTATCTTTAGAGTTTCTAGTTGTTTAACCTTCTCTCGTTTTGAGTCAATTGACCTTATTGGCCAAGTGCATTTGAAATGTGACTTATAGATTAAGAGTTTCTCTGTTCAATTGTGAAGGATTCTTTATTTAAAAATAAAGGATGGGAAAGAAAAATGATAAGAGGGGATTGAGAGACAAAGAACTTTGACTATTATCAAACGAGTATCTACGCAATTTATTTGCAATTATTATAGATGGGTATGCACATCATCCTTCCAACATACAACAAAATGCATATTGTATTGGCCATATGAAGTAAAAAACAATCTCTTCCAAATAGTACCTGTTGGGTATGTGATATTCTTTCCACGACTAATCACACATGGGGGGGTAAGAGGGGGGGCGATAGCCCCCCCTTTGCACTAGGCACAACGAGGGGGTCACAGGGGGGGCGATAGCCCCCCCTATCGAGGTCCGGGGCAACGCCCCGGCGAAATTTGTTTGTCCTTGATTTCCGATGGGCAGTCCACGCCCATGGTTTTGTGCATGGTTTTGCACATGGTTTTGGGGTATGTTGGTTTTGGGGTACGATGGTTTTCAGCCCCTAGTATTTTTTGTAGATCCGGTCAAGGGAACTACGGTTATGTTCTAATCCAGGGTTAATGGATTAGGTTTTATGTATGCTTCGGCATGTATATATATGTGTTATAACACTAAAAGGAATATAATGAAATATCAAGCTGGTCGTCCTGATTTTGGATCCAGAGTGCCTTCAATACTATGGTAAGTCAACTGTCATCTGTTGATATTAAAATCTCAAATGAAGATAAGTGCATCAATTTTTTGTGTTCTCTACCAGACTCATGGGATAGTCTGGTTATTGCAATAGGTAGCAATACAACTACGTTGAATTTTGATGACATTGTCTCAGCCTTGTTGTCGGAGGAAATGAGACGGAGAAATATGGAGGGTCAGAATGGAGATGCCTTATCTGTACGAGGAAGGTCCCAAAACATAAACAAGAATAAAATTTCGAGTGGGAGATCTAAATATAGAGGGAGATCTAAATCTCTTGGAAAGTTTGTAAAGGTATGCTGGAAATGCGGAAAGGAAGGGCACTACAAAAGGTGGTGCAGATATAAAGCTCCTGAGAAAGGAAAGGGATCTGATGATGCTCCTTCTGCAGAGGCAAAAACCACCTCGGATGAAGGTGGGGATGTGTATTTGGCTTCTTCTTCAAATACACATGTAGATCATGAGTCTTGGTTGATTGACTCAGGTGCATCCTTTCACTTCACTCCCCATAGGGAGTGGTTCTGCGAGTATGAGAAATATGATGGTGATGTCTTCCTAGGGGATGATAGGAAGGCCAAAATCGTCGGACGTGGAAAGGTAAAGCTGAAGCTACAAGGTGAAAGGATTAGAACACTTCCTGGTGTTCTGCATATTCCTGCATTGGCCAGAAATCTGATTTCTGTAAGCAAGATGGATGATGCAGGTGTAAAAACAGTGTTCGAGAAAGATGCCTGCAAGATGGTTCGGGGAGCACTGGTATTAATACGGGGAGTTCGGACTGGAACTCTATACAAGCTACAAGGTAGCACTGTTATTGATGGGTGTAATAGTTATGTGGTTCCTGAAAGTGGAGCGAAAAGCCTAGCTGTCTCTGGAGAAAAGACCATGCTATGGCATCAAAGGCTTGGACATATTGGAGAGAAGGGCCTTCGGATACTACATAGAAATGGTATGGTAGAAGGTATGTCTAATTGCTCTCTGGATTTCGATTTCTGTGAACATTGTGTATATGGGAAGCAGAATCGGGTGAGTTTTTCTTCTGGTGCTAAGAGGGCGAACAAGATATTAGAACTTGTGCACAATGATGTGTTTGGACCTGTGTCAGTTCCATCACTGGGAAAGTCTGTGTACTATGTTTCATTCATAGATGCCTTCTCAAGGAATACATGGATATATTTCTTGAGGAAGAAATCTGAAGTCTTTGACAAATTTAAAGAATTTAAGGCTCTGGTGGAAAACCAGACAGAGAAGAAGATAAAGGCATTGAGGACAGATAATGGTGGGGAGTTCTGTAAGAAGGAATTTGAAGAGTTCTATAAGAAGTGTGGTATAGCACGGCAGAAGACTACTCCATACACACCTCAGCAAAACGGAGTTGCAGAAAGAATGAACAGAACACTGATGGAAAAGGCAAGAAGCATGCTCAGTGGTACCAAGTTAGGACAAGAATTCTGGGTAGAGGCAGTGGAGACTGCATGTTACTTAGTTAACAGATCACCTTCATCAGCGTTGGAGGATAAGACTCCACATGAGGTATGGACTGGTAAGAAACCCTCTCTATCACATCTAAGGGTATTTGGATGTGATGCATATGTACATGTTCCAAAGGAGAAAAGGACCAAGTTGGATAATAAATCTGAAAGGTGCATCTTTATTGGGCATAAGGATGGTTTAAAGGGTTACAAGCTTTGGAACCCAGAAACAAGGAAGGTTGTGTACAGCCGAGATGTGGTGTTTAGAGAGGTGAAAGATGTTGTTAAACATGAAGTCATACCAAAGGAACCTGAGAAGATAGAGTTTGAGCTAAAGGAGTATGAATCAAACTCTACAACATAAGAAGATTTAGAAGAGGAAGGAGCCACAAACTCCAGCTATGAGAAGATCAGTTCAAGAAAGAAGGCAACCAGAAAGGTATAGTCCATCTACTTTCTGTTCAGGTTTTGCCTTAACTATAACTGATGATGATACCAGAACTGTCAGGGAGGCAGTAGATTCAGAGGATAGAAAACTCTGGAAGGAGGCCATGGTTGATGAAATGGCATCCTTGCACAAAAATGAGGCATGGGATCTGGTGGAGTTGCCAGCTGGAAGGAAGCCCATCGGAAGAAAATGGGTGTTTAAGAAGAAGATGAATGGAAATGACAAAGAAAGGACAAAGAAATTATCCAAGATTTGAAGACCCAACTATTCTCCAAATTCGACATGAAGGATCTTAGTGCTGCAAACTATATTTTCGGCATGGAAATTAAGAGAGATCGGGCGAAGAGGAAGCTCTGGTTAAACCAGATTTGTTGAGACTATATTGTAGAGGTTCAATATGCAGGATAGTAAACCGGTGAATGTTCTAATTCCTGTAGGTACAAAGCTATCTGCTGAACAGTGTCCCAAGGCACAAGAAGAAGAGGAGGATATGTCCCATGTTCCTTATGCAAGTGCAGTGGGTAGCCTGATGTATGCAATGGTTTGTACTAGACCAGACATTGCACATGCAGTGGGAGTATTGAGCAGGTTTATGTCAAACCCAGGGAAGGAGCATTGGACAGTAGTGAAGCGGGTTTTCAAATATTTATGTGGCACTAGTGATTATGGCTTGTGCTACCAGGGAAGACCAGGATTGGAAAGAATGTTGGACATTCGTGGTTTTGTTGATGCAGACTGGGCTGGAGATATGGACCAAAGAAGATCTACAAGTGGGTATGTGTTTAGCCTATTTGGAGGCGCAGTCAGTTGGATGAGTAAAAGATAGTCTGTAGTGGCTCTTTCAACTACAGAGGTAGAATACATAGCAGCCACTCATGCAAGAAAGGAAGCAGTTCGGTTGCAGATATTGTGTTCAAGTATGGGGTTGGTACAGAAAGCTATAAGGATAGACTGTGATAGCCAAAGTGCAATTTTCTTGGCTAAGAACCCTGCTTATCATTCAAAGACAAAGCACATTGATGCTCAATATCACTTTGTTAGAGATATGGTTGAGGCTAAAAGGGTGTTGCTGGTAAAGGTGGACACTTTGAAGAATGTTGCAGATGCATTGACAAAGTCTGTGAGCACTCAGAAGTTCTCTTGGTGTAGAGAAACAATGGGTGTTGAAGAATTGGGCCAATGACTAAGCTCTCCTGTGGCCCCCTGTGGAAATAAAACAACAAGTGGGAGAATGTTGGGTATGTGTTATATTCTTTCCATGACTAAGCACGCGAGGGGCATAGGTGGGGCGATAGCTCCCCCTTTGTGCCGGGCTAATAGGGGTCACAGTGGGGCGTATTCCCTTGCCGTGTTTGGGGCAGCGCCCCGCGTAAAATTTTTTGGTCCTTAATTTCCGGTGGGCGGTCCGCGCCCATGGTTTTGTGCATGGTTTTTCACATGGTTTTTGGGTACGATGGTTTTCGGCCCCTGGTATTTTTGTAGATCCGGTCAAGGGCACTACGATTATGTTCTAATCCAGGTTTAATGGATTAGGGTTTATTTATGCTTTGGCATGTATATATATGTGTTGTAACACTAAAAGGAATATAATGAAATATCAAGCTGGTCATCTTGATTTGGGATCCAGGGGAAAATCTCTGTGTTTATCTGTTTTATGTTTTATGCTCTTGCTATTGTTTATTTTATGTTATAAGATTTGTGTGTAGATAATTGTCAGGGTTAAACCTACAAGACCAAGGGTCTTAAGGGATTCTATACTCTGAACTCGCCAACTCCCAAAGTGTGAAAGAGACTTGCAAGATAATAAAGTGGGAAGTAACAACCCTAATTGGGAACAATAGAAGGTGAGGATATGCAAATTTTGAAAATGAGACTTGGTAATGAATATTTAATTTAATGCAAATTAATAACCATGAACTGGGTGGGTACAATGCCCTAGTTACCGTTGAGCCCCAAGATTGTGCTTTCTTTCATCTTACTTCACCTCATTTTCCTTTGTCCATTGATATCCCAGGCTCAATTGATCAATGAAATTAGTTAAAATTACTTTTAGAGTGATTAAACATGGCTAACTTGCTAAGTTTTGTGATCTTGTCATTATAATGCAAACTGGCTACAAAATGTAGACATTCTGTAGCTAACCGGCAATTCTGTAGCTGTCTTCACGTTCAGGCATGTTCCAGGTGTCCTCTCAAGAAAAACCACATATGGGTATATTCCACGTCTTGTCTACATCATTCGTTGCTCACCATGAAGGAAGAACCGAATTCTGGAAGTGGTTTTGGTACGTGGGAACACATTTAAGGAAGCAGAATTCTAATAGGACTGTCTTAGTCCAGATGTCCTTTTTCTATTTGCGTTTCCATATTCAGAGTCCTAATGTGATTTTGATAAGGAAAGACAAGGATCCCTGTATTGTTGCAAGTTCTGTTATGTAATTTTGTTATAAAAACACTTGGGAAACCGAGAGATAGGCTAGATTTTGCTTGGATTTCATCCAATATTTCTGAAAACGCAGAATACTCTGTTTCAAGTTATTTCTCCTTTAATGAAGAAGACATCATTGTTTTGAGCACGTGAGTTGATCTAGAGCTAGATTCCGTCTGGTGGTAGAGGGCCCCTGCCTCCTGCACGACTTTACTTTCATAATTTAGATAAGTATTTTAGTTGTTTTTATGCTTTTGAAGTTTGAGTTCATAGTTAATTTCATTAGCCACTATAGTTATACTCGTTCTAAGAACTCTTCCAAAAGAAGAAACTCTTCCAAAAGATCATGATAATGAATGGGAAATGGCTATAGTGTTGTAGGCTATAGTGTTGTAGGATTGTTCTAAGAAGCTCTTCCAAAACACCAATCATGATGGACAAACAGGCTGTATAATCCCATAGATTAAGGCATGATAACTTAGTTAGGATACTCCGGAGTCAAATTGCATTTAACTCATGCTCTGTTATTCATTTTAAGTTTAATAATGGCTTGCTAGTTCAGCACTGTTTTAGACTAGAGACATCTCAAATTCAGTCTTAGCTTAACTCATTGAATTTTCACTCCACATTTAGCTGTCATCCATCACATATTAGATTACATTAGTTGTTAAACTTAAACAACACGGCCTTCATTATTTACAAAACCTTCTTTTAGTCCAAATCTATAATTGACTTATAACTATCTGGATAGAAGACAGTATCATCCCAAGGCCTGAGGTACTTTTTCAATTTCCTTCATCATCCTACAAACAAACCTTTCCTCAAAAGACTATTCTAAAATCTATAACCTTTGAGTGAAGTGTAGTGGTGACAAACTAAGTTGCAGAATCGAGTTAGGAGCTAGTCTTAGAGTAGAAGATCTTATGATGTTAACAATATTTTTCTCCAAATATGTTTTCACAAATCTTTAATCATGGATAAAATGTTGTCTCATTATAAGCTGATTGTCTAATTGTTTAGTTAGGATTTAATTGTGATTTAGTTAGGAGAATTTGTATACTTAGCTGACCATTTCTCAAACCTCTTCCAAAATACCTTTGATAAAAAGAATTGGACAAGTTAAGTTTATGTTTTGATTCATTTTCTTGAAGTCATTATCAAACTTGGTATTCTGCTTAGTCATATTTTAGGCTTGATTCTGTTTCAGTATTTTCAATTGTCATTTGTCATCAACCCATTAGGCTTTACTCTGTTTTTAATCAGTAGTTTCCTTCCACCAGCATTTAGTTCTTTTTCCTGTGAACATAAAACCATCAAAAGACCAAAAACATCAGAAAACACTAAATACAACGCATTAAGAAACAAAATCCTAGGCACATACAGTGCACTTCACTTCAGCAGTTTACCAACCCTGGTTGACAATTAAATGAACTCAATTTAGAAGACTAGGTTGAGACCAAACATTTTGGCACCGTTGCCGGGGAAGTGAAAACTAGGTAACCTTTTTTTCTTAACTCCCAAAAACAATTATATGCGTAGAGAGAGAGATTCAAGGGGTAGATTTATAAGCAGCAGAAGCAGAAGTTTGATTCCTAGAACACCACTTGCTTCACCTAGACCCAGAACTAGTACACCTTCAACTCAGACCCACATTCCATCCATTACTGATCCTGGACTTCTAGAGAACCTAAGATCAGATATTCCATTAGAAAGACCTTCCACTTCATCCACTAAATCTATCTTGGAAGAAGATTCAAGGAATCTTGTTAAGGACACAAACTTTCCTACTATTACAGAGGAACTAACCATGGCAGAAGGAGGAGGAGGAGGATTCTTTAATGGAGAACACACATTATTTGGAGGGGGTAGAGGTAGAGGTAGAGGAGAAGGAGGTAGAGGGGTAGAAGGAGAAGGAGGTAGAGGTAGAAGAGAAATAGGAAGCTCTTTTGGGTTCCCTATAATTGATGAAGAAACCAATACAACCATGAAAAACATCTCACCCTCTGTCCTTCCAAACTTCTATGGAATTAAAACTGAAGATCCTGAAACCTTCTTATTTGAATTTGAAGTCCTATGTAGAACTTATGACTACTTACAAGATGCTCAAAAACTGAAATTATTCCCTTCAACCTTGAAAGGAGCAGCATTGAAGTGGTTTATGAGTTTGATCAATAGTTCTATTAGGACATGGGAAGATATGAAAC